>PVLC010004028.1:14778-89880 GCA_004027655.1 Graphiurus murinus | reverse complement strand
ATCCCAGCATTCGGGAGGCTGAGACCGGAGGATCCGGGTTCGCCGCCAGCCTCAGCTACCTAGTGAGGCACTCCGCAACTTAGTGAGACTCGGTTTCAAAAATAAAGAATAAAAAATAGGGCTGGGGGTGTAGCTCGGAGGTAGAATGCCCCTGAGTTCAATCCCCAGTACCGCAAAAAAAAAAAAAAAAAAAAAAAAGGTCTGGGGGTGTAGGTCAGAGGTTTCTACCACAGTACCAAAAAAAGAATAGGGGATTTGGTTATCCAAAGACCTGTGTTCAGGGCTGGCCACCAGCAAGGTGATGTCGGATAACATGTTCTTCAGTTAGTAACTCAGTTTCTTCATCTTTAAATGTGAGTATCGACCTCAGAAATTATGGGGATATAAAGTGTGTGGCTATGTGAGTGCATCCTGCAGACTGTGGAATGCAGTGTGAGCTTATTAGTGCTGGTTTCACTGCCTGGCGTCACCTCCTGCTGGCTCCCAGTCCTGTGCCTCTGCTCCAGCCCCATCTTGTCCCAGGAGCCTGCAGGCCTGTCACTCCTCTCAGGCCCCATAACACATGTCATCACCAGGTTTCCTGTTTTGCATTTATCTTATTTTCTGTTTTATTTCCTACATTAGATTTGAGATGCCATGAGGCAAGAATATACTTAATATTCTTTTTATATGTTTAATGATTTTTTTTTGGTATTTCCTGTAATTCTAGGACATACTTTGGAGTGGAAAAAATAGGCATTGCTTGTTATTACTGTCAAGTGACACAGGGAAAATAATATTTACTTTATTTCCAATATTTACTTTACAATCCTAATTCCTGTAGCATCCCTTTCTGATTCTGAAAAGTATTTATTCTCTAAATAACTTGTAACTAGCTGAAACTATTCGGGCTTGAAGTAAAGAACATGTGTTTTAATTTAAATACTTTATACTTAGCTAGTTTTGACTCTTACAAAACATTTTTGGGTTTTAGAAATTTATTTTGGAATTATGAAGTCATTTCTTTTAGCACACTAAAATATTCATGTCATGCAATTTTTTAAAAATTCAAATTCAAATTTGTTTAAACTAAAATCTATCATATGTGACATTTTGATTTTGATGGCCCTGTTTACATAGCTCTTAGACCTTCTCAGGGGCCATGTCCTTAGATGCAATTAATGTATATTTATGTATGTTTTGCTAATAAATATTCATGAGGCTACCAGATTAACAGAAACCAGTGATAAAGGGGATAGTGGGTATTTGGAACCATTGAACACATTTGCTCCCAAGACCCTGTGGTATATGAGAGGCTAAAGTAGATTTAGAGGCAGAATTTAAAAAGAATCAGTTACATATAGGCTCCCATCTGCAAAAATGAAATTTTATAGAAAAACTGTATGAAATCAGACAAAAATCTGCCTTCACTATGAGTGTCATGTATTTTGTGTACAATTTTTAAATAAGTTACATATTTTTTCTGTCGAATTAAATGATTCCTTTTCAAAGCTTCACTTGGTAAATAAGTTACTGTGCTTCCACCAGAGATTACTTGGTGGTACATATCACTTTAATACTTCAGTTTCTTTTGCATTTTTATCATTAAAGAAATGGAAAGTCTTTGGTAATTGGAAATTTGACCATCAGTAATATAAGTGAATTTCCAAAATGATTGATGTAAACAAAAAGTTCTGTCGTGTGTGTGTGTGTGTGTGTGTGTGTGTGTGTGTGTGTGAGATACTGAAGATTGAACACAGGGGCTTTCTCTCTCCAAGCTACACCCTCAGCCCTTTTTATTTTTTGAAACAGTCTCACTTTGAAGTTAGGTCTCACTAAGTTGCTAAGCCAGGCCTTGAACCTGCGATCCTCCTGTGTCAGCCTCCCTGAACCTGCGATCTTCCTGTCTCAGCCTCCCAAGTACTAGGATTACAGGTGTGTGCCACCATGCCTGGCTAAAAAATTTCTGTTTAAAGAAGCATTGTTGTGTTTCAGGCTACCTTTTGGCATTTCAGTGGATATGGGTGTGGATAATCAGGCTTGTTTTTTAAGGGTAGCAATAACAATGAAGAAGTGTCTAGTTTGTGAGTGTGCGTCCCTGATACATGTCCTGTTGCTACTTCCAAAACCCATTTTGTTAACTTGTGCTCACACTTTTCGTATCTTCTTAAAAATTTCCTGAGAAATTTGGTAAACTTAATTCAAAAACAGGTTACCATGTGTCCCACTGACATATCTGCAGTGACTAGAGAAGTTTGAGATTAGAAAAAGCCATTAAGTATGCTTCTCACGTTGCCCTTCCTTAGATTCCAGGAAATGTTTGAGATGAGCGCATTCCGGTCTGTCACATGGCATTAAGAGGAACTACAGCTGTATGCGAAGCCTTCCTTGAGGTGTATGACATTTGTTATTTGTTTCCAGCTTCTCTCCAAGTCTTTGAAATTAGTGGTATGATCCCCGCTTTACAGGTGGCAAAAATAAACCTGACGGAGTTTTGCTAACTTGCTGCAGCCCACAGTCAGTAGCAGAGTGGCGACTGAGGCCTGACCTCTCTGCCTCTGAAGTTGGCGCTCTAAAACTGAAGTTATAAGGAAAATGCTTCCCCGCAGCCCTCACAACCTCGTGTCCACTGTTCTCTGTTGCCATCTGATGGAGTCCCAACTCGTTAGCGTGGCACATCTTTGGAGGCTTTTTATTTTAGTGTAACCATCTATGACTTCCGTAGGCATCACATGCTGTGCCTGTGCCCGATCACTTTCCATTCTCTCATAATTATGCCTTATTTTACCTTATCCTCTCCATGTCTCTGCCTCCTACATGAAAAGCACACATAGATACAGATAAAAGAGATAAAGCAATACAGGATCTGCTCGGTCTTGTTCGTAGTAGTACAAACTGCTGTTACATTGGAAGTGCCTGAACAAACCACCAGTGCATCCATCCATTCACGGCAAGACCTTGAAGGCTCGTGAGGAACTCACACCGATCCATGCAACAGTGTGGATGAGTCTCAGTAATACTGACTGTGCTGTGTGAAAGAAGCTAGACTCAAAAGGTGGCAGCCTTCCACTCCTGTGAAACATTAGAGCCAGCAGAGCAAGTCTGCGGTGAATAGAAATCAGGTTGCCTGTGGGAGGGAGGTAGATACTGACTTCAGAGGCACAGGGGGACTTTACTGGTAGATGGAAATGTTCTCTATCTTGCTTTGGGTGCTGGTTTGTGGGATGCAAATGACTGTCAAACTCTTTAAACTGAACACTTAAGACAATTATTTCATGTAAAAAAAAAAAAAAAAAAGCCGGGCCCAGTGGCACACACCTGTAATACCAGTACTTGGGAGGCTGAGACAGGAGAATCTCGGGTTTGAAGCCAGTGTGTGCATGAGATTCTGTTCCAAAAGGACTAGTGGTATAGCTCAGATGTAGAATGCCACCTTGTTCAATTCCCAGTATCACAGACACACGCAAAAAAAACCTTGATTCAAAAATTAAAAAGCTAAGCTCCTTTTCCATGGTTCTGTAATAGCAGTTACATGCAGCTGTGTAATGCTGGCTTCCCGATCTCCCTTCTACTGCAGGCAGATTTGAGACTTCCTCTCTTGCATGGCATTGCTTAGCACTCTGCTTAGTGGATTCTCAAGAAATGCTTTTGTTGAATGAATGCAGTGCTACCTTCTGAAAACAGGCTGGCCCACTAATAAAAAAATGAGTGGGTTTGGAAATAGTGGGGACCTACTAATGTGTTAATACAATCCTTTGGCATATGTATATATGAGATTCATAAGGGTTGAAAGTTGAACCATTATTAACTGAGTTATGAGATTTATACATTTTTAATGATGTGCTGTGACTTTTTCAGTCACTAAATGTCAGGTGGTACTTGAAGGTTTTTTTGTTTTTGCTTTTTGTACTGGGGATTGAACCCAGAGGCACTCTACTTCCAAGTTATACTCCCAGATTTTATTTCTTATTTGGAAACAGGGTCTCACTACGTTGCAGAAGGCCTCACTATGTTGTCAAGGCTGGCTTTGAACCTGTGACCCTCCTATTTCAGCCTCCTAAGTACTGGGATTACAAGTGTGTGCCATCATGACTAGCTTACTTGAAGTTTAAAATCCCCTAATTTCTCTACTATACCCTCTCTGCTCCTTTTTTCTTTTGGAATAGACTTGTGCTGGAACAAATCCCTAAGTCACACTTTGGCCTTCAAGGCCATGAAAGCACTCTATAACTGAAATAAATTCTATTTTATATATCCATTTCTGTAGTTGGGCAGTGGTTGCGGAGCTCAGTTGGTCTGTGGCTAATGGGCCATATGGTGGTGCCCTCTTCCCTGAGGGAACATAGAAATGTGTGTCTCTTGGGGAAATTCCTTGGCATGTTACATGGCCTCCTATGATGGAGAGTTCAGTGTTAACTCCATGTTTTCGAGATGCCACTAGTAAGAGCCAGGAAGATATACGACATTAAAAATAAAAAATAAAAAAGATTGTGCAAATTGAGAAGTTCTTAAAAAAAATCACAAGAATACCTGCAATACACCAGCTCTTTTGTAAAAAAATAAATGGTATAAGATGAAAATACACCACCCAGATTTATTAATATTATGTTGGCATATTTCTTCTTGCTGTTTTTTTCTTACTAAGAATTTAGAAGTATTTTTCCTATTGATCTTGAAACAGGTACTTTGTATGTTACCAAACCTCTTTATCAATATTTATCCAATGAATATAGTCTTCTTTTGTGGCTATACCATATCCAACTTGATTATTTTTATATATTTACATTACTTCACATTTTCTATTAGTAGCTAATACTCAATAATGGCTAATAAACATTGAATATTATCAAGCACAAATTATATTGAACGTTGAAATGAATATTTTCCAATATGAATCTTAGTCTAAAGCCGAATGTGGTGGTGCATGCCTGTAATCCCAGTACTTGGGAGGCTGAAACAGGAGGATCACAGGTTCAAAGTCAACTTCAGCAGTTTAATGAGGCTTTCAGCAACTTAGTGAGACCTTGTTTCCAAATAAAAAATAAAATAGAGCTGTTGGTATAGCTTGGAGGTAGAAGGCCCCTGAGTTCATTCCCCATCACCACCACCACAACAACAAAAATCTTAGCCTGAATTTTGTATCTTCTTTATACCTGACTCCAGAGCCTGTAGTGTTAGGGGTTAAAGATATGGATTGCCAAGCATGGTAGTGTGTGCCTGAAATCCAAGATACTTGGGAGGCTGAAGCAGGAGGGTCACAGGTTCGAGGCCAGCCTATGCAACTTGGTGAGACTCTGGCTCACTGGTGGAGCACCCATGGGCTTGATCTCTAGTACTGTGGGAAAAAGAAAAAAAAAAAGAATGGATTCCAGGGCCAACTAGCTACCTGGGTTTGAGTCTCAGGTTCTCCAGTTTTCAAGTTTTTTTAACCTTATGCAAATTATTTAACTTTTCAGTTTTCTCATCTGCAAAATAGAAACGATAATCTTCCATTAGGAAAGAAATGAAATATGTAGGACAGAGCCTACATATAGTAAGTGCTATACAAATGTCAAGCACTGTACATACAGAACAATGAATGTTTATGAACATTTAAAAATTTTGGTCAAGCCGGGTGTGGTGGCGCACGCTTGTAATCCCATCATTTGGGAGGCTGTGACCAGAGGATCCGAGTTCGCGGCCAGCCTCAGCTACTTGGGGAGGCCCTCCGCAATTTAGTGAGACCCTGTTTCAAAATAAAGAATAAAAAATAGGGCTGGGGGTATAGCTCGGATGTAGAATCCCCCTGAGTTCAATCCCCAGTACTGGAAAAAAAAATTGGTCAATATTGCCATATTCCTGAGAGGTCATGCCAGTGCAGGCTCTCATCAGAACAATCTTATGGTGCCTATTTTTGCCACACAGATTGAGCTATTTATACAAGTTCCTCATAATGCCATAATGCATCTTTTATTATTTGCACATCATCAGTCTTCTGTTAATAAGAGTGTGAAAACACATATACATTGTTGGTGAAATTGTAAATTAGTACAACCACTACATAGGTCAGTATGGAGGTTCCTCAAAAGACTAGGAATACAACTACCATATGACCCAACTATACCACTCCTTGGTATTTGTGCAAAAGAATCAACATCAGCATACTATAGTGATCCATGCACACCAATGTTTATAGCAGTGATTCATAGTAGCCAAGTTTTGGAAGCAACCTAGCTGTCAGCCAACAGATGACTAGATAAAGAAAATGTGGTATGTATACACAATGGAATTTTACTCAGCCATAAAGAAGAATGAAATTTTGTCATTTTCAAGAAAATGGGTGGAACTGTAGAGCATTATGTTAAGTGAAATAAGCCAGACTCAAACAGTTAAGGATTGTATATTTTCTCTCATACATGGAAACTAGAGAGAGAAAAAGGGGGAGGGGGACCTCATGAAGGGAGACCCAATAGAATGGAGGAAGAGGACCAAGGGAGGGAAGAGGGGAAGGAATGGGGAGGTACTGGGGAATGAAATTAACCAAATCATGTTATGTGCATGTCTCAATGAATCCTATAATTATCTATAGTTATAATGTACCAATAAAATTAATTCAAAAAGTTATACCAATAAATATTTTAAAAGTGTGGAAACAAAGGAAAATAAATAAATACCTTCCTTTCCCTTTCTTTCTTCCTCCCCCCCCCTTCCTTCCTTCCTTCTTTCCTTCCTTCCTTCGATAGGTAAGAGAAGTCATGGAATTTGAAAGTTTGAGAACACTATTCTAATAGTAGATAGTAAAGATGCCTAGAGTATTTTGAAAATGTCTGGAAAGATATCTGAGTCTTCTATCCACTTATTCAAAATTTGTCTTTGGTTTTCAAGAAATACACGTGCATGAGGCAAGAGTTCTCTAGAAAGTTGAGGTGTGGAGATGATGAACCCAAAGTGATGTCTAGTGGTGGACTTAGAGGGAAGCCCTTTTCTCCTCTGAGTTCAGTCAGAGCTATTCTATCTCTGTCTGTCACACATACCATGTTTTGGGTAGGCTTCGGTTGGAAGAATGAGTCCTTGGCTAAACAGGTGAGAAGATCTTTCCCCTAGGAGGAAGTAAACCTCAGGGAGAAGTCTTGGGCCAGGGCTTACCTGGTACGTGTGGCTTCCTTCTTGTGCATCAGTGCTGGGCTGTGATGTGGTGCAGCAGTGGCGGCAGTGGCAGAGCCCTTCTGGGATGGCATCAAGTCACCTGGAGTGTGTATTCAGAAGCCCACAGGGGCATGCGTGGTGATCCTGTTACTAAAGCGGTGTCTGTACCAGCTATAACCACATTTAAATAAGAAACCTTGTGTAGGAGGCCATCTCCTCAGGAAGCAAGCCCAGACTCAACATTTTTTCCAGTGGTTGAGAGCCGTTGTCTTCTGTGTTCACCACCCTTTCATCCCTGCTGTTGACTCACTCTGAGACTGTCTTTGTTGTATTATAGGAGTGAAAAGTGTTATGTGTGTGAATCATACCTATAATTTCCATTGCTTTGACAAGTGTAGCCTCATAACCTGAGAAAATACTCTCAAACCCTTGGCAGAAATAAGAGAGACCACATCTGTATGAAAAGACTTACATCAGTGTGTTTCATGAACAGTGAAATTTGTTAGGTGAGTGTCAGACCATGTATTAAAGTATATTTGGTTTTATTCCATAGGCCACTGTGACGAATTCATAGGGCCCATCAATACTGTGATTGTAATCTGATTATAATCAGGGCAAACAGGATCATAGCTTTCCATTATGTGGTAACCTACAGTCTGGTACCAGAGAGAGACAAGAATGCCCAAGTTTCTTTCATTTATTAATTTATTTTTGTCCTTGTATTGATTTATACTCTCACCTTGAGCAGAAGGAAGATTTTTTTCTACCTTTTCCTAACTTACATATAGAGGAATTTATGCAGTTTAGCCAAGGACATTTTATTTTGTTTTTTGAAGTTGGTATAGTGAGAAATGGAAGCACATGTTTATGTGATGTCCTTTCCTCATTGGAGATTATGTGGGTCTGCATTCACCCTCATTCCTTGGCCCTGTGTAGCAAAGGCATTACACAGTCTGCCAAACCTCAGCATTGCTGCTGCTCTGCTCACAGAAACCTTGGGCTAGATTAAACTCTTTGAAATGTATATTTTTTAAAAATGTGGTATAGTAAAGATAATGACAAATACAGTAGTGTAAAATCATGTGAAGTCCTGTAATCCATAGCCCAGTGATTTTGAAGTTTGTTCTAGGTACTTAATATATATATTTGCTGATTGATTAAAGTAACTAGAAAGCCAGTAGTATTTGTCGAGGACGTACTATATTACCTTATTTATGCTATATGGTCGTATTTAATACTTGTGGTAATATTATATGACAGGCTTCTGCTAAAGTATCTGAAGGAGGTGACTATAAATGAGAAAATTTGAGTTTCATAGAAGTTAAATTATTTTCCCCAGCTGAATTGCTAGTCATTATTGGTGCAAAGATTCAGACCCATATTTATGTAGATTCCTGGTCCTCTTCCTGATTCCTAAGTCATGTTTTGTTTTTGTCTTGCTTTTCCTTTTGTGGTACTGAAAGACATTCTGCCTCTGAATTACACTCCTATTCCTTTAAAATATATATTTTTTGAACAAGGTCTTGCTAAATTGCTGAGGGTCTCACTAAGTTGCCGAAGCTGGCCTCATACCTGGGATTTTCCTGTCTCTGCCTCCCAAGTACTGGAATTATGGGTGTGCCACTGGGCCCAGCATCCTAAGTCAAAGCTACCTCCCATAGTCTACCAAACAAAGTCATATAGATAAAACCATATGAAGGGGTGGGGGGAATTCCCTTTATATTCAGAAGTCATAAAAGCATATAGTTAAGCTGGGCATGGTGGTGCATGCCTATCATCCCACTGCTTGTGAGGCTAAGACAGGAGGATCACAGGTTGAAGCCAGCTTTAGCAACTTAGTGAGAACCTATTCAAAATAAAAAATAAAAATAGGGCTGGGGGTATAGCTCAGAGGTAGAATGGTCCTGGTTTCAATCTTCAGTAACACACATACACACACACACACACACACACACACACACACACACACACTGACTTTATGTAGTCATAGATTGTCTAGATAGGGTATTGGTTGGGATAGGAAATATCATAAAGGTAAGATGAAACATGATTCTTTCAGAAACCAATGAGTCATAGAGTTTTAAAGAAACTTGAGACACCGTATGTATTTACTATAACTTGTTTATATTTTTATTTGAGGTACTAGAGGTCCTACTTTTAAGGGTATCTTATATTAATTTAAAGTGAATAAGACATTTTTTTTGGTGTGGTACTGGAGATTGAACTCAGGGACGTTCTACCTCCAAGCTACAACCCCCGCCCTATTTTATTCTTTAATTTGAAACAGGGTCTCACTAAGTTGCAGAGGGCCTCACAAATTGCTGAGGCTGGCTGTGAACCACGATCTTCCCATCTCAGCCTTCCAAGTACTGGGATTACAAGCATGTGCCACCACACCCAGCCAAGTAAAGACTTAAAATCCAAAATTATCCAAGGTATTCATAAACATAATTTATATTATGTACCAATAATGTAGAAATTATCTTTAATTCATTTTCATTAACTTATATATATCTATGTACTTTGTGATATTTCTTTAAACACATCTTTGAATCTGGAAAGAGAGGGTGACATTGTAAACTTAAAGTCAAAAGTTAGTGTAATACAGATAGAGTTGTAGAAACTTTCTTATTACTGACTTAGATCAGCAGAAGTTAGATCATGAACAGTGTTTAAATGTTGTCACAATATAATGATAATTAGAAAACTATGTTTATAGGTTCTTAGGATGCTCAGGTAGTAGAAAGTAGATTAAAAGCAGATTCTGAGAGTTTATCTTCAATTTTTGGCCAATCTTGAGAATGAACACCAGTAAATTCCTTCTCTGAGCAGAACCTAATCCCTCTGCTCCCAGCACCAATACTCCTGACTCTAGACACCTAGCACCACATGGATAAGAGCACTGGGGTCTGATCATGGGGGGCGGGGTAGCAGAAGAGGAGACAGACAAAAAAGGCAATTGTTGAGAGCGATTCATGGCATCTATTGTTGCCGTCTCAGCTTACCTAGCACATTCTGCCCTGGCCTGTTTCTGGCCTCATGACAGATGCCTGCAGCGCCATACTGCGCTTTGTTCTGTGGCCCTCCTGCCTCCAGCCTCCAGCGTCCAGTCAGGAAACCCTCCACGCAGGGTAATTTCTGCCTCTAGTCTTAGTTGTTAATTCTCCTTTCAGAGAAGTCCTGCAGGCTTCTCCTGTTGTATCCCAGCCTGGGCAACCCTCCTCTGAGGAAGTTCTCACCTCATGGCTGCAACCCCACCTGGGTTCACCACTAGTCGCTCCTCCTCCACTGCTTCTCTTCCATTCCTTCCAGCAGCCATCAGCACAAGGAAGCCCAGGCACACCTGGAGTGCTGAGCACAGTTCAAACCCGGCTGGAGATACTCTGGCTTGAGTTCTAGATGTTTTTCTATATCCTCCATAGAGTCTACTAGAGATTCAATACATAAATAAATGAACTTGAGACACTTTCCTCACAGTTATTACTAATATTAATACACAAATACATCTTCCTTGTAAAAGGCTTACTTGATTTAGAAATATACAAAATGAAGTATGAATGATACCTTTCCAGCCCCCTCTCCGTCCAGCTTCTACCCTCTAAAGGAGCTGGGGCTGGTCTTTCTTATGTATCTTTCACATATATTCATTGTTTTGTCACTTAACTCAATGTCACTACCTGTAGATATTGAAATTCTGCAGGATTAGCTGGGCTGGTGGCAAACTCCTGTAATCCCAGGACATGGGAGGCTGAGACAGGAGGATCTCAGGCTCAAGACCAGCCTCAGCAACTTAGTGAAATTCTCAGAAACCTAGAAAGACCCTGTTTTAAAATAAAAATAGAGCCAGGCGTGGTGGTACATGCTTGTAATCCCAGTACTTGGGAGGCTGAGACAGGAGGATTGCAGGTTTGTGGCCAGCCTCAGCTACTTAGTGAGGCCATCTGCAACTTAGTGAGGCCATCTGCAACTTAGTGAGACCCTGTTTCAAAAAAAAAAAAAAATAGGGCATGGGGTATAGCTCAGAGGTAGAATGTTCCTGGGTTCAATCCCCAGTACCCCCACCACCACACACACACAGAATTCATAAAGGGTTCTTCAGTCTGGCATAGTGGTGCGCGCTTGTAATCTTAGTACTTGGGAAGCTGAGACAGGAGGATCGCAGGTTTGCAGCCAGCCTCAGCCACTTAGTGAGGCCCCCCACAACTTAGTGAGACCCTGTTTCAAAATAAAGAATAAAAATAAATAAAACAAAAATAATTTTTAAATGGGGGTGGCTAGGGATGTAGCTTGGAAGTAGAAAGCCTGTGGGTTCAATTCCCAGTGTACACACACACACACACACACACACACACACACACACGTGAACACACACAAATGCAGAATGGTGAAATGTAATTCATTTATCTAGTTTCCTATTGATTGACATGTAAATTGTTTCAAATATTTTGCTATAGTAAACATCCTTGTATATATACACATACACACATGTATTTCCTTCATGCTTTCTACAAGGAGAATTAGTGCAGAAAGTATATATATTTTAAGTTATAATGGACAATGCCCAATTACCCTCAAAAAGCCTTTGCCATTTTACACATCCACATTACAATAATTTGGAACTACCCAAGTCTCTTCATTAGATGTTATTCTTATAAAAAATTATGTCAATATAAAATCATTTTCATTTTCATTTCCTAATTAGTAGGGTAGTTGATCATTTCCCCATATCTTTTCTTTTTTGGTACTGGGATTGAACCCAGGGGTACTTTACCCCTGTACTACACCCCCAACCCTTTATATTTTCTCCTCTGGAAACAGGGTCATGCTAAATTGCTGACCCAGGCTTTGTACTTTCCGCTCTTGTTCTCCTGCCTCAGCCTCCCAGTTGATCTCATAACAGTCAAAAGAAGAGTAATAGTTCTCAGAGAACTACTGGGAGAGTAGGAGGGAGGGAGAGATAGGAGAGGTTGGTCAGTAGGTACTAGGTAACAGTTAGATAGTAGAAATAAGTTCTGGTGTTCTCAAAAAGAGATGAGTGTTTAAGGAGAGAGTATGCTTACCCTAGTTTGAACATTACACATTGTATACATGTACTGAAACATCTCATGGTATCCCATAAATATGTATAATTTTATGTGTCAATTTAAAAAATTATGACAATCAAATACATTTGGGGCTGGGGATTTAGCTCAGTGATACAGAGCACCTGCTTGGTGTGCATGAGGCCCTGCATTCAATCCCTAGCATTGCAGTAAAGTAAAATTCACACCAGATCCTTATTAATGAACACAGAAATCTCCCTATCCCAAATTCTGATTTAGCCTCTTAGTAAAGTATTGTGGTTTTATCCATTTACTCTTTACAGTCACTGTCTACACAAAATAAATTCTATCTTTTGTGTATTTCTATACATTGATGATTTGACCGAGCTTCATTTTTTACTTTTTGTCATTTAACTCACTTTTTTTAAAAAGCTAGACTTTTGTTATCCAGGTATGAAGTTATAATATTAAGTATGCTTTGCTGCAAAATACCTCCCTCCCCCTAATGTCTTTATGCCTTCTGGCAAGTTGTTCAACCTCTAATGCCTCAGTTTCTTTGTCTGTAAATAGAGGTAGTCACACAGGTTATTATGAGTATAATTCCTAGTACATGTATGTACGTAACTGAGAATGACTGAAAGTATCAAATGCTGTGTGTTTGCTATTATTATTAAAATCCTGTTCTTTGCCTGTAAATAGGGGTAGTCACACAGGGTCATTATGAGTATAATACTTAGTATATGTGTGTGTAACTGAGAATGACTGCAAGTATTAAGTGCTACATGCTTGCTATTGTTATAATCTTGTTTTCAATGAAATAGGCAGTCTGAGGCTTTTCTGTGGTGGAGTCAGGGGCTGTAGAGAACAGATAAAGATAATTGGAAAAGAAGAGAAAAGAAGTAAAGGGGTATTAAGCCTTGAACTTCTCAGCAGCTGATACAATTTATTCATCTATAGTATATTTAGAATAGAGTTAGACATCAGAGAAGGATGTTTCAAAGCATCTTGGCAACTATTAATCTAGTAATACAGTGGTGTTTTTCCCCTTGGTGAGATCAAATCCACTGGCTTCCTATTGCCAAAAATAAGTCATGGTTGTTTTTATTTTTGTTTTGGAGACACTGTTTGTATAGCTTCTATTCTGGAAGGTCTGTTTTTCAGATGTTTAAAAGACATAGGGACGCTGAAAATATTCGGCCTATTGCTTATTCAAAACAAGGCTTTTCATTAGACATTAGTTCATTCATTTATTCATCCATCCGTTCATTCATTCATTTGTGCTCAGAGGTGATGGTCTCATGAATGGAAGCCTTCTTATTTTTTCTTGCGTTATTAGATTAGGAATTCTGTTGTTTCACATAGAAAAGAAGTGTGTTTTAGAATCGGACTTAAGACCTAAATTAGGCAATGGAGTTTTAAGACAGTTTCCTCCCTCCCTCTCTCCATCCTTCCTTTCCTCCTCCCCACTTAAGGTGGCTCACTGTGTTGCTGGCCTTGAACTTGCTGTCCTCCTGCATCAGCCTCCCAAGTAGTTGGGATTCCAGACATGTGCCAGCCAGCCTGGCTCTTATACTAGTTTCTTAATGACTCTAAACTCTGCTTTTCACAGCTTTAAATTTCATAGTACCAAACTCAGAGAATTGTTGTAAAGATCAAAATGACAATTTAGCAAGACTCTTAGCAACCTAGTGAGACCCTGTTTCAAAACAAAACAAAACAAAAAATTTAAAAAAAGGACAGGGAGTATAGCTCAGAGGCAGAATGCTCCTGGGTTCAATCCTTAATCTCCCTCCCCCCCAAAAAAAGATCAAAGTGAAATGTTGTCTATGAAGTATACATAAAGGAATATTTGACGTTCTTCCTGAGTGGTATGTCTGTCATGTAAAGGTAAGCTTTCCAAATCACACTCACAGCACACTTCGGGGATAAGTTGAACAAGTCAGACTGGGCGTTGCTTGTTATTGCCGGGGAATTCTGCCTGGGGTGTTAGGAGAGAGAATGTGATGAGTTAGTTCAGCTGTAAAATCTAACATCCTATTGGTTTGCCTCATGGCAAAGAAAAAAAAAAAAAAAAAACTAGGGAATCAAAACTCTATTTTTTTAAGTGACTCCATCTTATAAAGTTTTAAGATTGAAAGGAGAAATAGATGACTTAGTTTCTTTTTCCTAATAGTTGTACATATCCCCTACAAAATAGCAGAGGAGTCTGACTTTGCTAATGTTTGCTTAAAAGGGGGTGTTGACTAGTTTTCAGCTTGCAAGTGGGAGTGTCTAGGCAGTGTTTTCCTTTTAGCACAGAAAGGGAGCCGGACTCGGACACATTGGAGCTTGTGTGGAGAGAGGGCAGGGAACCGTGGTACAGGTTTCCCACAAAATGATGGGGCAGCTCGTGAAAAATGATCCACCCTGGAACTCGAAGCTGGCGGGACTGATGTGCTGTATGGGTCAGTAGTGTCGCCTGGAATGTCACTTTCGCGTTTTCAGAAATGGGGAAGGCAAGTGGCTCTGCCTGCTTGGGTTTGCCTGGCGGGAACTGAGCAGACTGCAGGACACCTTTCAGAAATTTGGATGGAGTCCTGACAACTTCTGAGGCTCCTGGCCTATTGTGCATAGGATATGTGTTTATGTTATCTCAGAATTTACTGCATGTGTGATGCTAAGTGTGTTTATCTTTGATTGCATTTTACTGAAAACCAGTCAGTGAAAGTTGTAAGAGTCAGTGCTCTGATGCACACTTATTTTTCCCTTAAATTCTATCCCCATTTGCATTGTGTTGTTATATATTTTCAGCTATGATATACTTCATAAGATCAACATAAATGTATGTTTTCATTTAAAACTTACTGTATAAGTGAAATATTTTCAAATACCAGAATAAGACTTCATTCATTATTGGGTGTCATGGCACAAGCCTATAATACCAGCTACTTGGGAGGCTGAGGCAGGAGTATTGAAAGTTAGAGGCCAGGCTTGCAACTTAGTGAGACCCTGTCTCAAACAAACAAACAAACAAACAAACAAACAAACAAACAAAAGATGATAAAGAAAATGTGGTATATACATATAATAGAATTCTACACAGCCATTAAGAAGAACAAAATTGTATGATTTGCAGCACAGTGGATGGAACTAGAGAATATTATGCTAAGTGAGATCAGCCAGTCTCAGAAAGTTAAGTGTTGTATGTTTTCTCGTATGTGGAAGCTAGGGAAAAAATAGGAAACATAAGGGACTCTAGATAATATATAGAGAGGCCTGAAGAGTTGTGAAAAGGAAGGAGGGTTGAGGTAGGAAACAACTCAAGTAATACTGTGGCGATACCTGAAGGTATTAGTACCAGCCTCACTAACATGTACTGGGAAGGAGGAGGGCGGAGGGAGGTGTGATGTGGAAGGAAATGCACCGAGAGCTGTGTGTGCGCTTGTACCACATGGAACCTTACTATGCTGTACAACTGCATTAATAAAATTACTCATGCAAATAGAAAGGGCTGCGGATGGAGCTCAGTGGTAAAGTGTCCCTGAATCCAATCCCCAGTATTCCCCTCAGGAAAGAATGTATTGTCAAACTTCATTCATCATAATCAATGGGGAGTCTGAAAAGTCAATAGATATCAGGTAAGATCACAAGAATGGCTTTCCCTTTTTTGTTGTCATAGCAGCAGCATGGCCCTAAATATACAGTTCAGTGCTTCATCCCTGACTGAAATGAAATAGAGGATCATTGTGAGACTTGTAATTGGAAAATTAGATGTGTCATCTGGAATCCTCCACTTTGAAATAATGTGTGTGGAAAGTGGTGAAATCATAGAGTCCTCCCAGACCCAAATTATTCCCTGATTGTAAGTTGCTCTCTTGAAGAAAGTGGAGGCCCTTAGAGATTCCTGTTAACCCTTGTGTCATTGCTGTAGTGGTCTGGCAGTGTTGTAGGGTTAAAGAGTTAAAGAGTTTCCCTTGATACTTGGATGGGACTTGTATAATTTTATTATGATACAAAAGAAAAGGGTTAGGTTGCTGTGGTTAGAAAACAATATCAGAATTTGCTGATGAATCGTGTGTTGGTTTGCTTCAGTCTTTGTACCTTACTCAGGCGCTTTAATCGTGGGCCATAATTCCCAGATGTTACCTGGGTATTGCCCGCCAGATATTCAGCGTCATCTCAGGGTTCAGTGGTGCTTGAGTCTCTAGCAACAACCACTACCCCAAAACCTCAGGGATCAAATGAACCCCCTTTCTGTGGTACTGGGGATTGAAACCAGAGGCATTCTACCTCCCAGGTGCCCCCTCAGCTCTTTTTATTTTTTCATTTTGAAACAGGGTCTCACTAAGTTGCTGAGGGTCTTGCTATATTGCTGAGGCTGTCCTCAAACTCTCAGACTTGCAACCCTGATGTCCCAGCCTCCCAAACACTAGGATTATAGGCATGCACCACCATGTCTGGCAAAAGAATCTTTTTAGAGTTATATTGTCTAAGGGATCCTCTCCTCTGACCTGGGGGGCAAATTATTTAATTAAATCAGCTTTTTTTTTTTTTTTTTTTAGGTACTAGGGATTAAACCCAGGGGCATTCTACCTCTGAGCTATACCCCCAGCCCTATTTTTTATTCTTTATTATGAAACAGGGTCTCACTAAGTTGCAGAGGGCCTCACTAAGTAACTGAGGCTGGCTGTGAACCTATGATCCTCCTGTCTCAGGCTCCCAAGTACTGGGATTACAAGTGTGCACCACCACACCTGGCTTTAAATCAGCTTTCTTGATATGCCACTTGGTGAAGAAATTAGCCAGTATATCTTTTGAACCTGTGTTCTACTTTTTCATGCTCCCTAAAACATAGGACTGACTTTTATTAACTTAGAAAATAAGACATCTATTTTGTTAACCCTATGTATCTAAGAGAACATAAATTCACATAATGCATATGATACATTAAATTTAATGGGATGAAGTAAGTTTGTAAGAGCTCATAGCATTATGTAATGATTAAGTAAATTAATAAAGTTTTGGAAGATAATTACATTTTGCAATTCTGTACGGAAGCTATTCTTAAATTATAAGGATTTTTAACTCAACATTTTAATTATTTTTTCCATCCTTGAGGATTTAGCCTGAAAGTCCTAGGTTGTTAATTGGATGGGAGTGATTTGTGTATTACCTAAGAAGTAATTTTTTGTTGTTGTTCACTGTTTTCTCTTTGCTAAAGCTTTGAGATTGTGATAGGAGCGCTAGACTTGGCACTCAGTCTCCATTGTTTGCAATCACTTGTCCAAAGTTCACCTCTCCCAGCAGAGCCAGGTTCCCAGCTCCTTGTCTGTGGTTGAGGTGTGTTCGGCACTTCCATTTGAACTTGGCAGTAACTTGGGGTGCTGGAAGCAGTTGTGAAGGGGATGCAATACTTGGGTTCTAACCATGGCTCTTGCAGTGTTCAATTATTGAATCAGGACTCTGTAAAATGGGACTGACACTACTTCCCTTTCCTCTTAAGCTACAAAGAACAAATGGGGTGTAAATGTGTTAAAGTGCAAGGGCTCACCTGAAGCTAGTAGGGTTTAGGTTAACTTTGTGGAGGTGGAAATGTTGTGTTGTGCAACAGATGGGCAGAGGGACCTTGTTTAATGGAGTAATGCTGGCAAAGATGATACTGAGAAGGACCAGTCTGACAAACAGCTCTTTACCACTTTCTTACAGATGGCCTAAAGTTCCCAACACTTAGTAAAACCATTCAAATGCACTGAACAATAAGTAAAGCCATTCAAATGCACTGAACAATATCAGTATCTTTTAACTCTCTTATTTTTGTATATACGTATGATCACAGAGTTTTCTGTGCATAGATCTTACCACTCTAATTTTCTTTTTTTTAATCTTCCAGATGAACGGGACAAAGTTCAGAAGAAAACATTTACAAAATGGATAAATCAGCATCTCATGAAGGTCAGTTTTTTTAAAGTTCTTTTACATCTTGGAATTGTTTTACATACTTCAATTTATTGGGTGGTAATTGCTTGTATAGGTCTGAAGCACAACTTTTAAACATTAACTTGAAAGTTTAAATTCTAGAGCATTTCACATGCATTTGTAATTATTTGGTATGCGGCTCTTGGGTAATGATGGAGTTGGGAAACTAAGTACCCACAGATTACAGTGAGTTCTGTGACATTCGTAAAACCTATTATTATTGGACTAAAAAATCTCAGCAGTTTAAGAAATTTGTAAATATTTATATGTTAGAGCATGGAAAGCTGCATTTCTAGTAAGATTTTTTTTTTTCTCTTAAGATTCAAGTCCTGGAATCAGATTTATGTGGATGGCAGAGGGTTAGATGAGAGTAAAATTGGATTGTAGAGACAGAAGTTTAGACTAATTTTACTTCTTGTACTTAGTATAACCCAGACATTGGGGCTTATGCCAGCATTTCTTTGTCTGTGAAGCAGTTAATAGTTGTTGTTCTTGAATATTTATTTGTGTCATGGGTCACCTTGAGAAACTCATATAAACTTTGTAGAAAAATATACATGTATATGCAATTTGCACACCATTTTATGGAATTACTGGATCACACCAAAGCCCTTCAAATTCTCAGGTAAAGAACCCTTAGGATTTCATCATTAACTGTTGATCACTTTTTCTTCCTTCCTTTTATAGACAGCTCTGAAGTTAGAAATAGGTAATGTTTTTGTGTGGAGTTTTCTTACATAGAAACATTATTTTAAATGTGGTAGTGTTCTTTAGCTAACCTACAAATCTTACTTAAACTGTCATTCAGCCTTGGCGTTATGCCAGTCATAGAATAGCATCTAAGCTGGACATGGTAGTAAATGCCTGTAATCTCAGCCTTGGGAGGCTGAGACAGGAGGAGGGCAGGTTTGAGGCCAGCTTTAACAACTGAGGGAGGCCCTATTTCAAAAATAAATAAATAAATAAATAAATAAATAAATAAATAAATAAATAAATAAATAGGGCTGGAGGTATATATCTCAGCAGTAGAATACCCCTGCATTTAATTCCAGTACCAAAAAATAAAAATATGTAATAGCACCTAAGCACCTTCTATAAAAGTGATTTTTTACTTTAGGGACATATCAGTGTCACTCGAGAGACCCATCAGTTGTGTGTGTGTGTGTGTGTGTGTGTGTGTGTGTGTGTGTGTCTCTATCACTCAACACAACCCTTTTCTCAGATTCTGATGATGACCCTCCCTCAGGGAGGGCATGTCACCTGCTCCTCAGTTGAGAATCACTTTTGTAGAGAACTTACTGGGAGCTGAATCCTCTGCTGTGTGGAGAAGAGATGAAAGATTGAAGCCAGGGACAGTGGTGCACACTTATAATCCCAGTACTTGGAAGGATGAGACAAGAGGATTCCAACTTCTAGGCCAACCTTGACAACGCAGGGAGACCCTGTTTCAGGATAAAATTTAAAAGGGTTGGGAGTGCAGCTTGTTGGTTGAGTGCCCTTGGGTTCAATTCCAAGTCACTCTCTCACACACACACACACACACACACACACGCACACACACGAGATAAAATGTTGAGACCTGCTTTATGGGGCTTTTAAAATTTTTCCTGGGTGCTGGGGATTGAACTCAGGAACATTTTACCTTTGAGCCATACCCCCAGCCCCATTTTATTTTTATCTTGAAACAGTCTCACTAGGTTGATGAGAGTCTCACTACTTGCTGAAGCTGTCATCAAACCTGCGATCCTCCTGTCTCAGCCTCCCAAGTACTGGGATTACAGGCATGCACCACCACACCTGGCTTTTATGTGCTTTTGTGAGGAATATCTCCTGATTTCTGGTGAAGGGTGCCAGCCAGCTCACGTGCCCTCTTGCAAGCTTTCCTTTTGTCCTCCTGTCCCATGCAGTTGGTGTGCGAGGGACTCTTTTTTTTCCCCAGTCTGGGCATAGATGCCAGCCATGCAGGGTGAGGTTGGGGTGTGGAACTTTGGAGCTAAAGACTCCAACAGGCTTGTCTCATCGCCGGGGTGGCTCCAAGGGAAGCAGGCTCTTTGATGAAGAGGGGCCCCTCTGGCTGCTGCTGGCCTGGCCACCTGTGGCTATATGGGTGTGGGCAAGTGGGTGGGGCACAGAGGGTTGCCCCAAATCTTCTGGAGCATAGCAGCTAGGGTTTCAGACTGGGAATCAAGTCACAGCTCCTGGCTGTGGACACAAGAGAAAAGTAGAAGCACAAATAAGGGTGACCTCGTGGGAATTGTCGCACTGAGACCAGATGGATACTTCTTGGGGGGCTCCTGTGTGCCCTTCATCTCAAGGGTGGCTCTTGAGTTGGATGATTGACTTTAAGGAGACTTCCTTTGTTACAAATGTCAAAGTACTAGTCGAGCAATTGAGAACAGGCTGCATTAGTCATTCCCGGGCCCATTGCTGCACTCGGCAAGAATATCCTCAATATGTGTAACACGCATTCATTCAGTTGCTTACTACTTCCAACAACCCTGCTTTAATTTAGTGGTTATTCACACATAGCATGTAGAAGCAAGCAGCAAAGGTTCAAATCCTGATTAACTTAAAATTTATAACGTGTGTGTGTGTGTGATAAAATGATAAATCTCAAAGTTTTAAGGCTTAATTCTGTTGCAGCACAGTTAGAATTGTGAAAATAAGGGGTTTTTTTTGTAGGATAGCAGCCAATAAATAGATGCTGGTCTGACTGCTTAGTGTTATAATCAAATTAATTCATTAGCTTCTTGGAGTCTGTTAGAGTTCAGAGCTTAAAATTAGCTCTTGGCTGGGGTGTAGCCCAGTGGTAGAGTACATGCTCAGCATGCACGAGGGCTTGGGTTCAATCCTTAGCATAGTAAACAAAATAAAAATAAAGTTATCCTCTTATTAAGTGAAGAAATCACTTTAGGGAGGGGGAAAGCAAGACAACACAATCTTGGCTAACTCCCACTTTCAGTTAGCTCCTTACTTTTTTTTTTTTTTGTACGGGGGGTTGAACCCAGAGGTTTTCTACCTCTGAGCTATACCGTTATCCCTTTTTATTTTGCAACGGGGTCTCACTAAGTTGCTGAGGATGGTCTCCATCCTGTCATCCTTCTGTGTCATTCTCCCAAGCATCAGGATTATAGGTGTGTACCACCATGCCCAGCTAGCTCTTTACATTCTTATTCTGTTCTAATATCAGCTCAAAGTGGATTTTTCTTATAATCCTTTGAGTTGTGCACTGAAATTTCTGACACAAAATTCTAAAATATCAGAACATAGCCTTTTATCTTTCATTCCTTTGTGTCAAGAAGTTATTGTATTATCCTGAAGTGAAGAAAAATAGTTAAGTACCCCCCAAACATTGTGTGGGGTGCTGGACTGTATGTGATGCTGGTTTGTTATTAATCAGACATTTCAGCCATCATGTGATCTTTTCCATGTCTGACCTAAGATTTGAGGAGAGGGATGTTACATTGAGTAACCAGCCTCATTTGATGGCACTAAAGTTATGCTGGACAGTTTTGTTTTAGGTAGCCATTTGGTTATAGTCCAGTTAGTGGGGAATATAATATAAGAAAAGGAATTTGACTAAAAATGTTAATATTGAAAAATATTTCTCTGTACTGGTTTTCTTATATCTTCCCTGGAAATGTTGAATACAGTCATGGAGAAACAGGGAAAGGAGGGCAGCAGGCTCTATAGCTTTCCTGCCCTGGCACATTCCTTTTTAATTATTAAAAGTAAGATATTTGAAGAGCTGTTAATAAAAATAGGAACATGTTAAGGGAAAGGCTGACCATGAGAAATGAACCAATAAAAATGAAAGAGTAATTGATGAATAAGAAAAGAAGGAAATGGGAATAAAACCATTCAGATAAATTCTTTGTGTATTCTCTATCTTGTCCAAGTGTAGTCTCAAGTAGTCCTTACTTGAAGAAGAAGAGGAAAGGAGCTTAAGGAAGAAAGGAGAGGGGCTGAGGAGAGGCAGGGAGGAGGGTGGGGGCTGGGGGGGGGCTGTTGTGCATGGAGGGGCTGCCCCAGCGGTGGAGTTGAGCACTGGGGTGCAGGTGAGTCTTGAGAACTCTTAGCTTCATGTCCTGCCAGGGAGTGCTGGTTCAGGCTAGTCATGCATATTCCATCTTTAAAATAATTTAGGAATTTCTTGCCTTTTCTAAATATTTATTTAATTTTATTAACTTTAATATTACATCATTTGACCCTGGTCTTTTCACCCTCCTTATGACTCCAAGAACTATTCTTGGTAGTTCTTCCCTTTGGACAGTGAGGTGCTGGATGAGTTACTCCCTAAACAGATCTTTTTTTTAAAGGATTTTTTTTCCTCTAGTTTATAAACAGTGTATTGTATTAACCCAGAGAGAATCATTGTTTAAAGGAAAAACTCTTCCTGTGAAGTTTAGCACTTTGTGACAGCTCAGCCAAGCATGGGAGGCAGCAAAAGCTACTGATAGAAGCCGCCTTGCCTTGGGGTCCAGCAGATGGGGTGTGGGGGAGGGTCATGTCTTTGCACTGGGTTGTCTGAACTTAACCTTCTTATACTCTAATCGCAACATAGTGGTGAGGCTAGATTAGTGTGAGGATTCAAATGAGATAATCCATCTAAGCATAAAGCACAGTACTTGGCACATTGTTAACCACCCAACAAACGAGAGCTCATGGTACAGAAGAGTGGATAGACCTCAAAGTGGGTTGACCTCATATTTGACCTTCAGACCAATTACTAAATAAGTAAAAGTTGCCTTGGGTGTCCTTCTATCTCCCTCGTCCATATCCCTCATTTTACCTCAAGTACAGTCCATTTTAGAGGAAGCAGGAGTTTGGGTTCAGAATCTCTTGAGGTGGTAGAGTGGCCTGTCCTGTCTTAGAGCCCTGCCAGGACACTGACAGTTGCTTGCTGAAGGTCATCCTGCAAGTTGTTCCAACACCCCATACTCGTCCTTTCTCCCTCCCCTTTCCTCTCCTCTCCCACACTCTTCTTACAGAAGGAGAGTCAGTGAAGACCTCCCATTCTTCTCAAAGGTTGGCAGCTCCGGGTCCTCAGCGGCAGTGTTACCTTGAGTCACACTTGCGGGGCATCTTCCAAATCATCGGGTTCAGTTCCCCCATGTAACGGGGCGGGAAGCTGGCCACAGCTACTTACTTACTGGTAGAGCTGCCCTCGACGTGGAGAAGTGAGCACAGGGATGGGAAGGAAGTGTATGTCCGTGTGGATTTCCTGCAGCGCTGTGACATGTGGCAGATCTTCCGCAGGGTCCCCTGGGCTGGGACATGGTGTTTACTTTTCTCTGCCTTATCTTTTCAGCTGTTTTCTAATTGATCCCTATGACTTAGGAAGTTATGATTTATGCAGCTGTAAAATAGTACCTACTTAGTGCCTGGGCAGAATTCTGACTTACACAACTTTTAAGTTTATGTTACTGAAGCCAGGTGTGGTGTCTCATGCCTCTAATCCCAGTACTTGGGAGGCAAGAGGATCACCAGTTTGAGGCCAGCCTTGGCAATTTAGTGAGACTGTCTTTCAAAATAATAAAATAGGGCTGGGGGTGTAGCTTGGAGGTAAAGCATCCCTGGATTTAATTTTCAGTACCACAAAAAAAATAGTTTATATGATTGAAAAAAGTAAATATTGTGGAGATTTGAAATGGCTGCTCAAGTTACTACTATATTATTATATCTATATGTATACACATTTTTTCCTTAAATTTGGTGAAGATTTTAAAATACAAACTTTTCTTCAGAAAATAATATAGCTTTATTTCCTATCAGAGCTAGTAGTACATTTGTTTTAATAAAATAGAGTGGTAATTAAAACATATGTTTGTGGGTGAGCGGATGTCTCTGGCTTCTTTCCAAATGTACTTAAATCTTAGTGTTCCTGTATTTTACTGTGTGAGTGACTAAACCTGTCCCTAAACAGACTGTTCTGGCACGAATTTTTTCCTTTGGCTTCACCATCCGTTAGAATGCTTTTAAGAATAAAATCCAGTTAACGTATTGATGTCTGTTGCCTCTGTGAGTCTTCACGCACTGCTCAGACCAGAGTATTTACCTTGCAAATCATGGTCTCCAGGGTAACTGTGGGTGGCAGGAACATGTAGGTATTATTCTCTGGCATAATTTTAACTTACAGCAGTAGAATGTGAATGAGCTGGTTGTTAGCAAAAATACCTGTGGCCTCAGTTAGCTAAATTTTACCTGGAGAATGGTTTTCAAATGTAAAATTGCTGGTCCTCTTATTGTTTATAACATTTATTTATGCTCAGTCTATCTACAGCACTAGGAGCTGTCTCTATAAACTAGAGGGTCTGTTACAATGACTTGTGGTTATTACTAATCACATGCAACTCTGTCTTGCTGTCTGGAGGGTAGTAGGACAATCATATGAGAAATGACACCTAAGATTTAAGTACTTACACATTAGTATTTGCCTTTGGAAAAGCAAGAAGGAAGGAAGCACCTTATTTTTGGAAGCATTTTAACAGTTACCATGGATTAAAAGACTCCTTTTAATTATTTACTCAGATCTAGAATTAGAACTTGAGCCATGACTGAGAAGCCATGTTGAAGAGGAGTAACTTGAGGGCATGAATGGTTTTTAGGAGCATATTGGAGTCTGGAGAAGTTCATATAATGTGCTTTCCTTGTGTAGCACCCATCCAGATGGCAACTTAAAATGGAAATTATTCTTCAGCACTGATTAACTATACTATAAATTTATTCCATAATGTTAGAGTTTGTTCTAAATGCTTTGCCTTTTTTTCTGTATTTTAATGTATTGATTTACAAATGCATTGGGAGAGGAGGAGGCCCTGGATTCCAGTGTTGGACCACACTGTTTGTTAGTAACCTGCTTAGTTACAGCCTGGGAGATACCCAGTTGATGATCACAGTTTTATCTCTGTTCCATCCTGTCTCTGAAAAGCTTAGCTTACTCATGACATGGGTATCCTTTGCCCACAGAGTAAGCCAACGATTTTATGGCTCTACTGACTTGATCTTTAGTTTCTGATTTGGTAGCTGGCATGAAAGGTAAATCCCAACACACAGTGATACCTTTTAGAGAACGGGGGTGGTGGGGGAAGCCCTATTTGCTCTGCTTTGTGTTCTTGACCATTGCGTAGTTTTTTTTTTTTTTTTTGCGGTACTGGGGATTGAACTCAGGGGCATTCTACCTCCGAGCGATACCCCCAGCCCTATTTTTTATTCTTTATTTTGAAACCGAGTCTCACTAAGTTGCGGAGTGCCTCACTAGGTAGCTGAGGCTGGCCGCGAACCCGGATCCTCTGGTCTCAGCCTCCCGAATGCTGGGATTACAAGCGTGCGCCACCACGCCCGGCTCATTGCGTAGTTATTGAGTAATTAATTTCGCATATGTGGCCATAGATAATATAGGGGAATTTTTGAATTGTTGACTTTATAAAGATCTAATGAACATTACTGCTTACTAAAGTAGAATGCAATATTTTTTTTGTTTTTGGTGGTGGTAGTATTGGGGATTGAACCCAGAGGCATCCTATCTTTGAACTATATTCCCAGCCTGATTTGATTTTGAAATAGGGTCTCATTAAATTGTGGAGAGCCTCACTAAGTTGCTGAGACTGACTGGCCATGTGATCCTCTTGTACTAGGATTACAGCCTCCCAAGTACTAGGATTACAAGTGTACGCCACCATGCCCGGCTGAATGCAATGTTTTTTGTTCTCAAAATCTACAAAAAGTATATTTTTTGAGACCTTAGATTTATACCAGTTTATTCTGAAACTGCAGGTGTGTTAGACTTACTTGCAGGGCTTCTTATGATTGATACTGAGCCCTACTCAATTTCCTAAACTGTATTCCAAATGCAGCCCTAATTATACCAGAAGTTCAGTATGGCCCTGTTGAATGTAGGCATAGTGTTACTCTGCATGTTTTATTTTTTTTTTATGATGAGTCTATCATCATTCTCCGTGATGAATATCATTGTTCTAGTCAATCATCATTTTCCAATGATGAAAGGAATTCAGAATTTCTCAGTCACAATCTCCTATTTATCTACTTGAAACTATTTCATACTTTTCCATGTATCTCTTAACAGTCTTAAAAATGTCAGCTATTTTTTCACATTTATGAAAACCTGATTTGCAAGATTTGTTCCTAAATTCTATAGTTTGGGCCTCTAACCAGATATTTGTTTCTACAAAAAGTATTCAACCCTTCCTCAACTACGTGCACTGTTATCTGTTACAGCACAATGGAAATAAGTTAAATGTCAAGTCCTATTTGTAAGGGAAACAGACAATGTCCAAATCTCAGGTTCAGTTTCCCCATTTAGCTTTAACCACTCAACTCCAAATTTATCCTCAAGAATTTACTGTAGTAGAAAGGACAGAGGGTCTGAAGTTAGGCAGACTGCGGTGGAAACTTCACTTTCTCCTTAACCTATAGGATATCACAGTTTAGGAAATTTTGCATTTTCATAGGACTTTTGTTGGAGATATTAAATATAAGTGTGTGAAATCATTAAGCAGTCATGCTAAAGTCCCAGAAGGGTTTTCAGAGGTCAGATGTGGGGTGGCTCCCAGGAGGCAGGGACCATGTCAGGGCAGGGCCGTCGACTTGAGCTGGGTGCAGAGGAGAGGGACGTGGGGCGCCCTGTGAGTCTGAGGTGCTGGCCTTTCAGGGCTTGCTGGAAGGAGATCAGATTGGATAGAAACAGGAGAAGCCAGAATAGAAACAGCATATCTGATCAGTTCACAAAAGGATGCTGCTTGAAGTTTTTGAGGATGGGAGTGGCACACTATAATTGGCATTGTAAAAAGAATCCTGCATCTCATGCACAGGCATTAAGGGGCTACATGTAACTGTTCTGTGAATTCCATGACATGACTGCCTGTTCACCTAACGAGAGTGCTAAGTGTTGGCTGAGTGCATGAACCCCCCGGGAGGTGACTGCTGGCTTAGCCCAGGGGACCCTCTCTGTGCTCTCTGCTTCATAGTGGATACTAGGTTGACGTCAGAGAAGGCATGCTTGCTTATCAGATCTACAGATGAGATCTACAGATCTCAGTGTATAGATCAATAAGGTTCGTTCTCAAAGTAAATGTGAAAGTTGGACCTCTAGTCTTACCCAAAAGACAAAAATTGAAATATGTGATGTTCTTTTCAAAGATTGGAATTGCCCGCTTTTAGGAGACTGGAGGTCTGCTGTAGCAATAATGTGGGCAATTAAGAGGGGGGATTTGCTGCCCTTCTGTTTACCCCAGTGGTGCAGCAGAGTGCCATCTCAGGCTGTCTTCATAGAGCTGAGGGTCCATTGCTCTTTTGTACTGTTCCTTGGTTAAACCACATCCAGAGAGTTTAATTCACTTCTCAGCAAGGCCTTTAAAAGGAAGTGTCTTGAAGGAGGCAGCTGTAATGAAGAAGACCTGGGCATCATTGTGGAGAAGGAATGATGGAGGCAAGTAGGCAAAGGAGAGAGGATTAAAGGGAAAGGTCATGGATGTTTTCAGATATTGGTGGGGCGTTTATTTAAGAATGATTGTAGATTTGAGCCAAGCTTGGTGGCACATGTCTGTAATCCCAGTACTTGGGAAGCTGAGACAGGAGGATTACAGGTTTGAGGCCAGCCTCTACAATTTAGCGAGACTCTCAGCAACTTATCAAGACCCTGTTTTAAAATAGGATTGGGAATGTAGCTCAGAGGTAGAATATACCGCTGGGTTCAATTCCCAGTTTCACACACACACAAAAAATGGTTTTGTATTTATTTAATCTAAATAGAAGATTACAGGATAATTTCGGGGATGAAGATTTAAATTTAATAATTATAATAATAAATCTCAGTATATCTGTAATATCCAATATATAGACACTTACTGAGCGTTTTTTGATCTAGTAGGGTTTCTTATGGCTGCTGTGACAAATCACACAACTTTGGTGTTAAACAACAATGAAGCCAGGCATGGTGGTGTATGCCTGTAATCCCAGTACTTGGCATACTGAGACACGAGGTTCATAGGTTCAAGGCCAGCCTCAGCAATGTAGGGAGACTCTCAGCAACCTAGGGAGATCCTGTTTCAAACCAAAAAATAAAAAGGGCTGGGGTTGTAGCTCGGAGGTAGAATGCCCCTGGGTTCAACTTCCAGTATGCCCCTGAAATAATGAGATTTGGGCTCTCTCCATTCTGAAAGCCAAAAGTTTAAAGTCAGTTTATTGGGCTGAAATCAGGGTCAGTAAGGCTGGGCTCCCTCCAGGGTCTGTAGGAGAATCTCTTCCTTGCCTCTCTGGCTTCTGGTGGCTGCTGACATTCCTGCCTTGTGATCACACCATTCTCATCTCTGCTGCTATGGTCACATAGCCTCTGTGTTGTGCACCCTTTGGCTATCTTTAGAAGGACACCATGATTGGATTTAGGACCCACTGGGATAATCCAGATAATCTCTCCATCACAAAATCCTTAGTTTAATCATGTCTGCAGCAATCCTTTCCAGTAAGAACATTCATACTTCCCAGGGGTTAGGACCTGATGTCTTTGGGGTCACCCTTCAGCCCGCTGCCTGTAGGAACAGTTACACTGGCCTGACATGAAGCCCTTGCCAACAGCCTCCTGGGAAGGGGTGCTCCCTAGCCATCACCAAACTCCCATCAAGATCTGGTGGGAATTTAGTTATCTATCAGAGATGGAGTGGACATAATCAGTGCATTGCTAGAGTGAACCAGGTGGTATCTATGATACTTTCCAAGACCAAGGTTATTTAATCAATGACTCTTTTAGAGGACAAGTTGCATGAAATACTAATTAGTAGGGATAGATTAGTATATTTAAAACTGTTTGGAATTAATTTCAAGTTTTGAAAAGTTACAAAAATACAGTACAAGCATATTCTTTATCCAGATTGAACTCTAGTTAATATTTTACCTTGTTTGCCTTTTCATTTCCCCCACAGTGTGTGTGTGTGTGTGTGTGTGTGTGTGTGTGTGTATGTGTGTGTGTGTGTGTGTGTGTGTACGTGTATATTTTTTGTTGTTGTTTTTTGAACTGTTGGAGAATAAGTTATTTCCACCAAGACCCTTTACTCCTAAGAACTTTAGTTTGTATTTCTTAAGAGTAGGGAAAATCTCTTTTACAACTACATAGTTATCAGCTTCATAAATTTACATTGGTACAATACTTTAATGTCCATATTCCAGTTTTGTTGGTTGATCCTTTATAGCATCTCCTCCACTCCCAGGGCAGATCCACTTCAGGGGCAAGGTTTAATTGTCATTTCTCTTTAAACTGTTTTATAGCCTCTTTACAGACTTTTATGACCTTGATATTTCTTAAACACTGTGTGTGTGTGTGTGTTACTGGGGATTGAACCCCGGGATATTTTACCTTCAAGCTATATTCCAGCCTTTTTTATGTTTTTGTTTGGAGACATGGTCTTGCTAGGTTGCTGAGAGTCTCACTATATTTCTGAGGCTGGTCTCGAATCTGTGATCCTTCTGTCTCACTCTCCCAAGAACTGGGATTACAGATGTGCGCCACCATGCCTGGCTTACATGGACATTTTTGAAGCACAGAAAATAGGGTTTATATGGAATGGAAGATGAATTAATAAATAGTAAAATGTATTTTGCATTTAACTTTGTTTTATGACAAGAGGGCAATCTTTTCCTTTTTACTTCTAGGGCCGTTTAAGCAATTAAAAATAATTTTAGTATTTGTTGATGAAAACTGTGAACTATTCAATTAAGAGCATCAACATGTTACACCATAATTTCATCAAATAACTTTAGTTCCATCTTGCAGTCAATTGTAATTTTTCTTCTGGGCTTCCTTATTCATTACTATTATCATTACTACCACCAGAACTTCTCCCATTTATTGAGTACTTGCTCTGTGCTATATACTGGACTGGACACATTAGCCAATTGTACGTATTCTCTGATTTAATCTATATTTTACCAGTAAGGAGACTGAGGCTCAGTGAAGATAAATGATCTGCCCAACAAGAAGTAACTAGACTGTGCCAGAGTTGAGATTTACCCCTTTATCCTTCTAACTCCATGGAACAACTTGATTATCCTAACCTATTATGTCACAATTGAAAAATACAGTGCCTCAGATGATCAAGAGGAAAGGAAGACAGAGAAGTGGAAAGAAAAGAAGCAATATGCTAGGACCTGTCACCCCTTTACTCTCTAGTTTCTCTCTGCATTGCGTCACATATTTTAAATCTTTGCTGGTTAACCTTTCTGTGGCCAAAGATTTCTGTTTGCATTCTGCTCTAATCAATGTGCTTTGCAAGACTTTAGAGATATAGGCAAAAGTGTGCAAAGGAGCCAAGTAGCATTCCTGAAAGTCATTGTTTTAGCTGCAGAAGAGTAATGACTAAGACATTTTCAAAGAAGAACAAATTTATATGTCCATCAGTGGTGTGAGCATATTCTAAATCCCTGTTGAGGCCTTTAACATCAGAAGTACATGCATTCTGTAGTAGGTAAATTAAAGCAGAAGACTTGGTTTGCTATCAAATACTAGACTAAGTTGTATGAGGACAGGGGCATGACTGTCTCACTGAACAGTGCATTCCTGGCACCTGGCATAGTGGCTGATACACTGCTGTTTTCTAGACCATATTAAAGAATTTGTTGCTTAATGACTGAATGTGAAACCAAACTAACTCCTCTCCCCCCAGTTTATAATGTAGAACTACTATGCTGGGGGAAATGAAAGGGTTGTTTTGGTAAAAGTGAGAGAAGAGTCAGTCTGCAAGAAAAATTTATGGTGAATTTTTTTAAAAGACTTATTCATTTTAGGCATAAAAACTGAGCTCCCAAGTCACAACCAATGGGTCCAAATTTAGGATCCACCTAGACTCCTTTCCATGTTCTTTCCACTCTACAATTCTGTTTCTCAACTTGTAGGTAGAGCAGATATACTCATATGCATAGGTGAAATTAATGTATTAGTGTAGAATTGCTAATTGGCTTTGCTATACTTATCCACTGTTATTTTCATTAGTTCAAAAGTTAGAAAAATATTGGCTAGATTATTATCACCTAGAAATTCTCTAATAATAACTTGACAAAATTGCTAGAATCTCTGCAGCCTTATTACAGGTGTAGTTAGGTTTCATTGAAGGTCTAAGATATTAACTTTCTGTAGAATCAAATAGATATCCTGTTTCCAGGCTCTAATAAGGGTACTATACTACAAACCTAAGGGAGAATTCAGAAACTAGTTTTAAAAGGGGCTGACAGAAGCCAGGTGCAGTGGCATATACCAATAACCCTAGTACTTGAGAGGCGGAGACAGGAGGATCTCAGGTTTGAGGTCAGCTTCAACAACTTAGTGAGACCCTCAGCAACTTACTGAGACTCTTATTTCAAAATAAAAAATAAAAAGGGGATAGAGATAGAGCTCTGTGATAAAGTACTTACCTGGCATGTGCAAGGCTCTGGGTTCAATCCCCAGTACTGTAAACAAACAAGCAGGAATGAAAAGGGCTGGGGGTGTAGCTCAGTGGTAGAATGCCCCCCTCCTACACACACCGCAAAAGGGCCGACAGAGAAAGACCAGTAGTGAGGAAGACAGAATCCAGTGATCAGAGAGGGATAGGAAGACCATGTGTCCAGGAGGGAATTGATGATGAAGTGGGCATGGTCAAAGGCAGCAGACTTGGCTAGGTGTTTGTAAGCTAAAGGAGTTATTTGATCCTGATAAATATGGAAAAGGTTTCTTTATTGTGAAAAAGAAAGGAAAAAAGAGTTGACTTCAAAGGGAAACTTTTAAAGCCTGGAAAGCTATTTCCAACTTCAAAAAATGCTAAAATTCATACCTGGTGATACTTTGCTGTTGAGAGACAGTATTTACTTTTTTAGGGGGGGGCATTGGAGATGGAATCCAGGGGCATTCTACCTCGGAGCTACATTCCCAGCCCTATTTTATTCTTTTATTTTGAAACAGTCTCACTAAGCTATGGAGGGTCTCACTAAGTTGCTGAGGCTTACCGCTAACCTGTGATCCTACTGTCTTAGCCTCTCAAATACTGGGATTACAAGTATGCACCACCATGCCTGGCTTTAACCTATTCTGACACTGATATTTGATTAAAGAGTTTTTTGTTTTTTTTTTTTAAATTCAAAGTTCTTCAAGTTCTTTTGTTGGTAATTAAAAAAAACTCATTGGAATATACTATTAGATTTTGCATAAAACTTAAGGAGATTATGATATTGATTATAAGGTCAGTTTTGGCTGCTATGTGTATTCAGAGACCTTAAAATATAGTGGGAACTTTCCCAAGTCATTTTTAGAGGCTTGAGATTGCATTTCTTCAAATAAGTGAAATGGTTGTAGTGCATATCCTATTGACAAACGTTAAGAGCTTAAGTCCTGGGGTCAAGGGGCCATACACTAGAGGAAAAAGAGTGGCCCCACCCTTCCCAATCCCCAAATAGATTTAGGCTCCAAACCTTCCTATTGTGTTTTTCTGTCCATTCCTTAGCGCCACTCTCTTGTCCCCAGGGACCTGGTGCCTGTGCGTGTTCTCTTTTTCAGAGGGTTCATGGTAGACTCCCAGCTCTGTACATCTGTTAGATAGAGTCAGTGGAAAAGACCGAGGGGAGCCTGATTCATCTGTCGTACTCTGATGAAGGATGGAACACTCTAGCCATCCTGCTGGAAAATGAATCTCGAGTGGGATTTCAGACAGATTCAAGAAGAAAAGTCAGCCGTTGGTAGGAAGGCTGGCCTGGAAGCAACCCATCCATGTCTGGAGTTGGCCCTAGTGGGTAGCTTCTACAAGCGATATCTACTTGTTTATAATCTTCCCTTCCTGTACTCTGGAAGCCAGGGAAGGTGGCAGAGCGTGGCATTTAAGGGCTTAGGCTCTGGGCCAAGCTGCTTGGGCTCATATCGCCCCTAAATTGTTTCTAGTGAGGTGACCTTGAACCTTTTTGAGCCTTACTTAGTTTTCTCATCTGTCAAAGAGATAAAAATAGTGCCCTCTAGCTTGGCATGGTGGTGCATGCCTGTAATCCTGGATACTCTGGAGGCCCAGGCAGGAGGATCACAAGTTCAAGGCCAGCCTCAGCAACTTAAATTTTCTTTTTTAAGGTCTAGAGATGTAGTTCAGTGGTAAAGCATTCCCAGGTTCAATCCCCATTACCACACATACACACAAATAGTGCTCTCTTACTAAAGTTATTATAGATATTAAATAAAACAACATAGTTAAGTCTTTGACCATAGGACCTGTTCTATAATGAGAATGTATGTGTTTGTATGAAATAGGCTGTCAAACACCTTTTTTAACTACAGACATTTAAGATTGACAAAAAGCTTCAGATTTGTCCTCCTGTCCTTCCTAACAGGGGTGCTTGGGGTCTGGTGTTTGCATTTTTATGGATTTATGTCATAATATTGCCTAAATATCCAAAGGAAGAGACGGCTAATAATGTGCAGCTGTTGTGGTTTTAAAGTAATATCACAGTAATGAATGCTGGTGAACTCTGAATAAGGAAAGTGTTTCCACGGTCTGGCCAAGGCCCAGGCCAACACCTTTCTCTCCCCTCACATGCTGTGACAGTTGGAGCGGAGAGGCTGTGAGCGCAGGCATGTGTGTATTTGTGAGCCTTTGTATCACTGGTAGAGTTGAGTTTAGATTAGATAATTCGGAGCAACAGCTCAGTAGAGCCAAGGCCACATGGGGCACTTCAGCCTCCTGCCTGAGCAGACAGTCTGGCACTTAGGTTTTCTATAAGAGCACTAGCAGCCTTCTAGTATTAACCAAAAACCCAACCAACCAAATAAACAAAAACTCGTGTTAGATCTCCATCTAGTGCTGCCTATCCATTGCATTCTTTTTTTTTTTTTTTTTTTTTTTGAGGTACTGGGGATTGAACTCAGGGGCATTCTACCTCTGAGCTACACCCTCAGCCCTGTTTTTTTATTCTTTATTTTGAAACCAAGTCTCACTAAGTTGTGGAGTGCCTCACTAGGTAGCTGAGGCTGGCCTCAAACCCAGGTTTTCCAGTCTCAGCTTCCCAAATGCTGGGATTACAAATGTGCGCCACCAAGCCCGGCTCCATTGCATTCTTAATAGTGCAAAACTGCATTTTTTTAGATTTAAGTACAGTTATTTTAGGGCAGAGCGTAGATGTCCCTACATGTTCTAAACATTGAAATGTTTCCAGGTGACCTGCTGTCTGAGTTAATGAGTTTTAATATTATCCTTCCTTTTGTGACAATTTATTATTATTCCCCAAATATCATAAATGTATAAGTTTAATTTTATACAATCTTACAAAACTTAAGAAACTCTATTTGCCCGACTCTTTGATTTTACATGGTATAATTTTAATGTTTCTTTCAGGTTAAAATTTCAGACTTCTGTGTTGTAAATTTCTGAGTGGTCCTTTCTTGATGATTTTGAAAATCCTTTTTTCTAGATTGACAAGATGAAGGTCTCTCTCTCTCTCTCTCTCTCTCTCTCTCTCTCTCTCACACACACACACACACACACACACACACACACACACACACACACACACACTGTCCCTGGAAGAAGCATTTTCCAAATCCTGTTCCTAGGAACACCAGTGTAGTGAGATGCCCTGGAGGGGGAAATAAAAAGGTTTCCATAGCCAAAAGAATTTAAAAAGTAACACTTCCTGGTTGAAGAGATTTATGGTATGCATTAGCATATTAAAGGCTAAAAAATTCTGTGATAAAGAAACCTGTTTAATCCAATGTTTTCCAAACTCACTTTGTCTTTGATTCCCTTTGTCAAAGAATATTAACATCACTTTGGGAAATCCTGCCAGAGAGTTTTAAAGTGATTACTTTTAAGCAAATATAATTACTTTGTCTAAATTTGAATTACAAATTTGCATGGGGCTTAGTTATTTTAATCATCATTGTTGGGCAAGTTTTGTCACAGTCCTTCTTACGGGTCATTACTTCTCTAATTTATGGACAACTTACACTTTTGTTCCACTTGAATTGTAACTGAACTCTTTCTTTCATTGTCTGAAATTTGCCTTTTGAAACTTTTATCCACTATCCAAGGCCAGCCCCCTAGAATGTTAGAAGTCATTAGTGGCAGCTCATAAGTATCTGAAGAAATTATTCTGTGCATCCCCCACCCTTTTAACTTTCCTTGTCAACCACACAGTTCCATTTCCTTTATTTCATTTATATGTGAAAAGTTTTTTTATCCTATATTTTTTCTAATATGTTCTCTTTCAAACTTTTTAAATTTATTTATTTATTTATTTTGTGGAAGGCAGAAAATGAGTTGAAGGAAAGCCTGTCATCATCATGTAATCAGAGCTATACAGTAAGGGAATAGGCAAAAGTTTTTGTGATCTCAGCTGTGTTTATATTATCTCCCTACCTTTTACCTCCCTACCTTCCTACACATTGAACCATTTACCTGTTTACTTAACCTTTGCATCCCCCCCCCCCGTATTATAGAATAATTCTTTCAGTATTAACTACTTTTAAGTTTTTTATAAAGAACTTTTGCCATCAGGAAACAACAAGATAATGTTATTTTGTATGTCCTTTTCATTCTTAATTTGCCATAGCAAGAAAAGGCAATTGGATAATTCCTCTCCTTTAAAGGAGTTAAGGACTCATAATGATTAACATGCTATATCCTCTCAGGGTAATGGCATTTTAATTAAGTTCTCTCTGGGTCTAGGTCTACAAACCATGGCCTGTGAGCCAAACTCACCCACAGCCTAGTTGTTTTTTTTTTTGTTGTTGTTGTTATTGTTTGTTTGTTTGTTTTTATATAGTCCTTGAGTGAAGAATGGTTTGAAAATAAATCAAAAGAAAAATATTTATGACATATGAAAATTATGTGAAATTTAAAATACAGTGTTCATAAATAAAACTATATTGAACTCTGCCATACAGTATCGTCATAGTATATGGCTTTCACAGCCAAAAATATTTACTCTCTGACCTTTTATGGAAAACAGTACTGATCTGTTTTTCATTTTGTGGTGCTAAGGATCTAACCCATAGGCAAACACTCTACCATTGAGCTATAACCCTGGCCCCTGACCTCTGTCTTAGGGTAAGGTTTTATATTACATTTAGCATTGTTTTATGTCTATTTACTTGCCTTTTGTGTTTCCCTTGAATTCATGTATGAAGATGGCTTTTCTTTCCTGTGTCAAAGCTTAGCCATAGTACAATGAGTGTAATTTTCTACTATAGCTGTTTTTTTTTTTTTTTTAAAGAATTTTATTGGTACAAAGTAATTATACATTGAAGTGAGATTCAAGGTGATACATTCATATATATACCTGACATCTCCCATCCTACCCCTCTTCCCTACTCCTTCCTCCCTGTACGTGTTAGCGAGATTGGTAGTGCTACCTTCATATGTGAAAATGACATCATTTGGTCTGTTTCCTTCCTTCAGCCTTCTTTTCCCCCTCCTCTCTTCCTTCCCCTGTTCTCCTTCCACTGTCCTATTGGTCTCTCTCCTCACTTTCAAGGAGTCCTTTTCTTTCTAGTTTCCACATACAAGAGAAAATACGACTCTTGACTTTCTGAGACTGGTTGATCTCATTTAGCATAATTCTAGTTCCACCTATTTTCCTGCAGACAATATAATTTAGTTCTTCTTTATGACTGAGTAAAACTCCATGGTCTCTATATACCACATTTTCTTTCTTTATCATTTCATCTGGTGATGGACAGCTAGGTTGAGTCCACAATTTAGCTATTGTGAATTGTGCTATTGTAAACATGAATATGCATGTATCATGGGTTTGCATAGTATTCTAACTGTAATTCTTTGGGAAAGATACTGAGACGTGGTAATGCTGGGTCATATGGTGGTTCCATTCCTACTCTTTTGAGGAACTTCATACTGATCTCCATAGTAGTTTTTACTAATTTACAATCCCAACAGTATATAAGCATTTCTTTTTCCCCACATCCTTACCAGCATGTATTATTATTTGTATTCTTCATGATTGCCATTTTAAGTGGAGTTTGATGGAATCTCAGTGCAGTTTGATTTGCTTTTCACTGATTGCTAAAAGATGTTGACTATTTTTTCATATATTTACTGGCCACTTATATTTTTTATTTTGAGAAATTTGCTGATTTTTTGATTGGGTTATTTGTTTCTTTGGTGTTAAGTTTTTTTTTAGTTCTTTATATATTCTAGATATTAGTCCTTTTGACAGAGGAGCAGCTGGCAAAGATTTTCTCCCATTCTGTAGGCTCTCTATGTGCTCGATAGTTTCCTTTACTGCACAGAAGCTTTTTATTTGATGCCGTTCCATTTGTTGATTCTTGGTTTTCTTTCCTAGAAGTCTTTTTGAGAAAGTCTTTGCCAGTATCTATATGTTGGAGATTTGGTCCTATGTTTTCTCCCTTTTGCAAAGTTTTGGGTCTAATTTCTAGATATTTGATCCATTATGAGTTGACTTTTGTATAGGGTGAGAGATAGAGGTCTAGTTTCATTCTTCTACATATAGCTATCTAGTTTTCCCAACTTCTGTTGAAAAGACTATCTTTTCTCAAAGGTATATTTTTGGTACCTTTGTGAAAAAAATCAGCTATCTTTAAGAGTATAGATTTGTCTCTGTATCTTCTATTCCATTGGTCTATGAGTTTGTTTTTATGCTGTTTTTGTTACTATGACTCTGTAGTGTAATTTGAAATTAGGTATTGTGATGCCTCCAGCATTGTTCTTATTGCTCAGAATTGCTTTGGCTATTCTGGGTCTTTTGATCTTCTGTACGAATTTTAGGACCTTTTATTTTTAGTCCTAAGAAGATTGACATTGGTATTTTGATAAGGATTACATTGAATCTGTAAATTGCATTTGGTAGTATGGCCATTTTGACAATAATTATTCTGCTTATACAAGAACATGGAAGGTTTTTCTATCTTCTGAGAACTTTTTAAATTTCTTCATTATTAATTTTTTCAGTAGAGGTCTTCCTTGTTCAGGTTTATTCCTAAGATTTATTTTATGCTATTGTGAATGAGATTGTTTTCTGGATTTCTTTTTCAATGGATTCATATTTTGTTTAAGTATTAAGACATAATCTTTAGAGCTAATTTTCAATAAGTACAAATGATACATCCTTTTAAATGTATTTCAAATTGCATGTCGTAATACCCTGTTCTATATTCCAGGCACTACTAGAAATTCTCATTGAATTGTGATGGATATAAACATTTCCTATATGCAAACATTGCTGCCACTCACTTTCTCAAAGGGAATATGATTACAATACGTTAGAAAACTGCTTTATTGCCACACATGGTGGTGCATTCTTCTAATCCCAGTATGTGGAAGGCAGGACCTCTGGTTGGAGGATAGCCTCAGCCATTTGGTGTGACTCTTGGCAATCTAGTGAGATCCTGTTTCAAAACAAACATAAAAGGAGCTGGGGGTGTAGCTTGGAGGTACAATTCCCTTGGGTTCAATCCCTGGTACTACAAGAGGAAGACAAAAGGGCTGGATGTATAACTCGGAGGTAGACTGCCCCTCGGTTCAATCCCCAGAATAAAAAAAAAGATGATGGAAGAAGCAAATAGCTTTATTGAGATAGAATTATCATACCATAAAATTCATCAGTTTTGACTGTATGATTAGATAAGCTTTTGTAAATTTACTGAACTGTGCAGCATTTTAGGATATTTCCCTTACCCAGAAAAGAAACTTTGTTGCCTTACCACCCACCCTTCCTTCCCTGACCCACCCAGCCTCAGTCTCACACAACCACTGATAAACTTCTTATATCATCAGATTTGCATTTTCTAGATATTTCTCATAAATAGATTCATGTAATATATGTTCTTTTATGTCTGGCTTTTCCACATGACATCACATTTTTGAGGTTCATCCTTACTGTAGTGTTCTTCTTTCCTTTTTATTGTCAAGTAGTATTCCATACTATGCATGATACATTTTCTCTCTTCACTTATAGTAGAGGAATATTTGGGTTGTTTCTACTTTTGGTGCCATAAACAATGCTGCTATAAGTATAAATATCTTTGTGTGGATATATGTTTTCATTTCTTTCTTTCTTCTTTTTTTTTTTTCCCCAGTATTGGGGATTGAACCTGGGACATTTTACCTTTGAGCTACAGCCCCATCCCGATTTTTAATTCTTTATTTTAAAACAGGGTCTCACTAAATTACAGAGGGCCTCACAAAGTAGCTGAGGCTAGCTGAGAATTTGGGATTCTCCTGTCTCAGCCTTCCAACTACTGGGATTACAAGTGTGCACCATCACCCCTGGCAGTTTTTCATTTCTTTTGAGTATTTATCTAGGAGTACAATTGCTAGGTCATAGGATAAATCTAATTGAACATTTTGAGAAACTGCCAGACTAGTTTCAAAGTGGCTGTGCCATTTCACATTTCTACTAGCAAAGTGTAAAGGTTCCAGTCTCTTGCTCCCCCTGTGTATTGACGTTAGCCACTCCACTGTGATTTTGCTTTGTGTTTCCCTAAGGACTAATGATGTCAAACATCTCTTTACGTGTTTATTAGCTATATCTATGTGTTCTTTGTTAAAATATTTGTCCATATCTTTAAATAGGATTTAAATGCCCTTATTATTGAGTTTTCTTTTATCAGATATGCTTTTGGTGTCATATATAAGAATTCTTCTCTTGATGCACAAGTCACTGCTGTGATTTCACCTCACAATTAAATAATTATAGCAGTTACATCTAAATTTCTGATCTGGTTTGTGAAGAAGGTTCAGGTGAAACCTCTTGTGTGTAGATTCAGTGTCCCACCATTGTGTTTTGAAGACTGTTCTCCACTGAATTGCCTTTGTTCTTTTGTCAAGAACAGTTGACCATAATTGTAGGGATCTGTTTCTAGAATCTGTATTCTGTTCCGTTAATGTATACATCTAGTTTTATTAAAAACGTTTTAAGATTTGTTATTGAATCTTGAAACCTGATTAGTCTGAATACAGTTCTGCCAGTCATTTACTAAACTAATTTAGATGGTAACTGGAATACCTAAGGAGATTTGATATGGCGTTTCTCCTCTGTGTGTTACTCCTCCAGCAGCATTTATTTAGCTCCAACTGTGGTAGAACATGATGCCTCACTGGGCCTTACGAACAAAGACAAATTCTTTGTAAAGAATTGGCTTTATGAATCCATTTCCTGAGTTCCTTCCCCTTCCCCACCCTATGACTGAGCCAACTCCCAAAGGCTCATGGCTGAAAATATGGCTCAGGTCACAGGCAAAGTATAGATGACTGCTCTTTTTTTTTTTGATACTGGAGTTTGAACCCAGGGGTGTTCTGTCTCTGAGCTACACCCTCAGCTATTTGTATTTTTATTTTGAAACAGGGTCTCACTGAGTTGTAAAAGGTCTTGGTTGTTGCTGGATCTGGCCTTGAACCTGTGATCCTCCTGTCTCAGCCTCCCAAATACTAAGATTACAAGTGTTTGTCACCATGCCTGTCCTGACCTTTTATTTATTTGACAAGTGCTCTTTGACTATCTGCTATCTTAAAGGTGCTGTGTAATGTATGATGCATTTATAATGACACCTAAGACGGGGGCTTGTCTTTTTAAGTGACATGTGTTTATGTGACTGTGAGTATAAAATTATTGTGTAAGGAAATGATAATGGGTATCCTGGTATAAGCCAAGGAGTATGGTAGGAAAAAGAGGGTAGCATTAGAACTTAACCTTGAAGGAGCAGTAAGATTTCAATAGCTAGAGGAGGAATGGGAACAGCAGAACACTTCAAGTAGAAGGAAACGATCAGTGTAAGCAGGGCTATATGACAATGGAGGTTTTGAAAAGGTAACTTTTACCATTCAGTGTCTGTTTTCAAATGCTCTTAGCCTGTGGCATTGGAGATGAAGTTCTACTGGTAAGGTGCTGGGACCTAGTATCCTGCAGTAGACCCATGGCAATATTCCATGATTAGCATTTAGAAATATGGCCTCTGATTTGCTAGATGCTACCTAGATCACCCCTACTCTTGGGGACCCTTGTGATTGTAAAAGCGAGGGTGCTCAGAGCAGAGCTGGAGAGAAAATAACTACCACCTGAGTTTAAGCCTTAATGTGAGACAGAAAGACTCACCTCCTCTGTGTTATGGTCTTGTATAACTGGAAGAACTAGCTCTTGAGCCTTTGTGGTCCGTAGATCTCTGTCAAGCAAGCTGGAATCTGGACGTTTGCTGTAATTGTAGTATCATATAGGAAGAGACTGCTTTGAAGAAATTGATGAAATCTTTGAAGTTTTAACTCTCTTACAGGAAACATATTTCTGCTTCAGGGATTAACTAAGAGCACATATAACAGCTAATCAAATTGATTGATTGATTGTACTAGGGACTAAATTCCCATGACCTGACACATGTTAGGTAAACTCTTTACTACTGAGCTACATCCCTAACCCTTTTGTAAATTTTATTTTTGAGACAGGGTCTCACTAATTTGCCCATACTGGCCTTGAATTTTGATTCCTCCTGCTTTATCCTCCAGAGAAGCTGGAATTACAGGGATGCACCACTGTGCCTCCAAAATCAGTTTTGTTTGTTTGCTTTGCAGTGCTGGAGATTGATACATGGTAGGCAATAATTCTACCACTGAGCTATGTCCTCAGCTTCAATTGTTTTCATTAAATCATTAAACAGAATAGACCTATATTTACAATTTTATTCCAAATATATCCATTACCCAGATATGATTTGTGTGGCTTTTACTTTAGAAAATGTAAATCATGGTACTGGGAGTGTGAACTGTCATTTAGATTTAAGGAAACATTCTTGACGAGGGAGAGACGTTAGGCATTAGGATGAACTGAAGCAGAGGCAGTGGAATTTCATCCTCTGGGGGTGTCCTTAAAAATAGTTTTAGTGTTCATCTCCCTGACAGTTGCCTTCATCATAATCCTGGGTTATATCAAAGGTTTAATGAAGAGGATGTGACCAGTTGTTCCCAGTTGTTTACTTAGAAGGATGGGAGGAAATGGGCTTATGATTAGTTTGTGTGTAAATATAAGGGAATATCAGAGTCTTATAAAGTCTTAAAACTATAAAATATACTACTGAGAGATCCTTAGATCTTTTAATTCTTGAGACTTGAAAAGGAACCAAACGAAGCAATAGCCACTTGTTTTGTGGCTGCCTGTGTGTGGTAGCCTCTCACCTGGCAAATAGTGGTCTGAAAGAAACACCTGGAAGTGTCCCGGTTGGTGTGACCAGAGACATCTGCACTTGCCAGCACCACCATTCCTGTCAGCTGGTGGGGTCAGTTCCTTGCTTTGCGCTGACCGCCCTGTGAGGACCTCACTTCCTCCCAAGCCTGACTTGCTTTATCGCCCTTCCAGTGCGTGGCCCACCGTCAGGCTGAGGATGGGCAGAGCCACTTAAGGCATCATCCAGGGCATGCGTGAAGTTAATTTCTGAGGGCTCGGGTGGTTCCTTGTTTTTTTTTTTTGCATGTGTGCCCCAAGATTGTTGCTATTTTTTTCTATAAACAACTATATTGTAAAAGGTCAGTATTTTAAATGGTGCCAGAAGGAGAAGAAATAGTTATTTGGGGCATGATACCATAGTTCTGGTGCCAGAATACTGAACATTTTATTGTGTAGTAGGAGGATCACAGGTTCAGGGCCAGAGTGTGGTGATTTGGGGAGACCTTGTTGCAAAATTAAACAATAAATTTAAAAAAGCCTTTTAAAAAGGTTTTAAAACTACAGTGACACTGTTCAGAAGGGAATTATCACTATGACTCGGGGAAACCGTGACTAAAATGACCTCAAATCTTAAACTGTTGATCGATAATATAAAATACTTTTCTTCTATTTAACTGCTTGTAGTTCCACCTTGTGGTGAGGAAGTAGAAAAGTCCTTTGATTCTTGTTAAGTTGATTATAGATTGTCAACCCAAAAGCTTAAAAGAGAAACCTATTTTGTTAAAGAACTAATTGAATTCACTATGAAGTAAATGGACTGTTCCCACTGCCTAGTGCCAACATTGATCTATTTAAAACTCTTCAATATTTTATTTATTATTAATACCTTAAAATGTACGACATATCTTTATTTTATAGCTAAAGAAACAGTAAAAGAGATTGTGCATGTCCCTGTGATCACCTTTTTATCACTTCAAATAAGGAGCCAGTGTTGTGACTGTAAACCCAGCGACTTTTGAGGCTGAGGCAGGGGAATTGACAGTTTGAGTCCAGTCTGGGCAATTTAGTGAGGTTCTGTCTCAAAATAAAAATATCAAAGGGCTGGGAGTGTGTAGCTCAGTGGTAGAGTGCCCTTGAATTCAGTCCCCAGCCCCCCCCTCCCAAGATATTTCGTCATTATACTCAATTGTACCAATTTAGAATTTATAATTTAGGTAAAATTCAAGTTGTGTTTTAATTTTTTTCACAATTCTTGAAGAAGTAGTACTGAAATTTGTAATGAACAGAACTTTTCAGATAAGGTAACTTCCTAAAGATGCTTCCTAAGCATTTCTGTGTATTTTAAAAGCATCAACTTACATATCAATTATTGACATGGTAATATATGGGTGCATTATTTTTTAATGTTTTGAAGTAGGACTTCTGAGGAGCTATGCCAGGAGGACTTTGGTTGTCTGTTGTTCATGACTCTATTTGTGTGAACTAAAAAAAGGGAACCAAAAGCATTTTGATGCATAGTTTTCACTTAAACATTCTATGCCCTTTCTCTTCACCTGGTTAGTAAGTACAAGGCTGTGAGGCGGGCTCCTTTGGGACAAGCCCTCTTTTATTATTTATGTTCCTTTCTAAAGATAGCTGGTTGTTTTTCAGAATACTGTATCCTTTAGATGTAGAGCTTCTTTAAGAGGGGACTGTGAATCTTTTATGTGGCTGAGACTTTGATGCTGTTGTGCTAGGATGTCTACATTTTATCCGTGGTCATTGACTGAATGTTGTCTCTTGAGCTTTTTCCTGAGGGACTGTTCTTGTTACTGGGCACAGCCTGGACCTTTGGCTGTATCTGTGGCTTGGGTTTGCTCAAGATAATAGCTTACAAGAAACTTACACAATGATCAGAAATAGGGTAAGGGAAGAAGAGTTGAAATAGACCCCTGTAACAAATGATTAATAAGGGGAAGACAAGTGTATTAACAAGTATATTTCACATATATGTGCAAGACACCCAGGAAATGAAAAGTTCTCAAAGAGATGGCTTTGAATTCCAGCAGTATATAGCATCTTCAACAAAGAACAGTAAGTTTTTAGAGACGTGACAAGACAAAGGAGAAGGGTTTAGAGTCTCTGGGGGTAGCGTCATGGGAGGTGCAAATAAAAGACAGTTAAAGGCTAGTAGCAAAGCTTGTGTGTGTAGACATCTTTGATACCATCTCCTTCGGGTTCAAGATGGTCTTGAGTGGTTAACCCTTGTTCTCTGTGTAGGAGGAGGAGGAAACCTTTTGTCTTTGTGAATCTGTGTCTTGATTTTAGGCAGACAGAGGGAGGGCAGAGTTTTCCCACATCTGCTGCTGTTAATGATCTTCAGCTCAACACGTCTCAACTTTTTGGGGCTACCATATTCTGGTCTCCCACTACAGTATCTCCTCATTTTGCTTAAAAACCTTCAGTGGTTTTCTCGCCTTTTTTTCAAATACTAAGTATTTAATTGGGGACTTAATCAATCTACCTCTGAGCTACATTGCCAGCTCTTTTTTTTTTTTTTTTTTTTTTTTTTTTGTAATTAAAAAACAGAGTCTTGCTAAGTTCCTGAGTGTCTTGCTAATGTGCCATGTCTGGCCTCAAACCTGTAATCCTCCTGTCTCAGCCTCCCAGGTACAGGGATTATAAGCATGAGCCGCCATGGACCATGCCTAGCTTTCAGTGGTTCTGTCTTTTTGTTTTTTGTTTTTTTTTTTAAGTGGCACTGGGGCTTGAATCTTAGGCCATTCAACTCTGAGCTACACCCCAGCCCTATTTTTTATTTTCGAACAGGAGCTCACTAAGTTGCTCAGGGTCTTGCTAACTTGCTGTGACTGGCCTCACAGCTATGATCCTCCTGTCTCTGCCTCCCAGTACTGGGATTATAGGCATGAGCCACCCACACCTGCCTCAATGGTCCTTTTTTAACTAGAAAAAGCCCAAGCTTCTTAGCATGGCACGTAAGCTGCCGCGTGTTCTAGCCACCTCCGTCCCTCTCTCCCTCGTTGGAGCTCACCACATGGTTTTGTGTCTTTGCCTTGTTCCTCTGCTCTTGCTATTCCCTTGACCTAGAACAGTTCCATCTTCTTCGTTGGGAGTTCTTGGAGTCCAGGCTGGGGGAAAGCTTCTTAGAGCTCTCTGAGCATGCTCTGAGTGTATGCTATTCCCTTGATACTGAAATTTCCTCAGTAAAATTCAGTCATCTCAGACTGTAGGCCTCAAGAGGCGACACTTCCTTATTATTTATCTCTCTATCCTTAGGAGGTAAAGGATACCCCAGCATATAACAATAAATATTTGGTGACCTGAGTTGAACTGCAGCCACATGGTAGCAAAATGTTTAAATATGGAAAGCAAAATTTTTATGGAATTTGTCTAAATTAATGTGAACCTTTGCAAAGGCAGACTTAAAACATGAAATAACCATCTAACTCCAGTCAGAATGCCAATCATCAGAGAGCCAACAAATGTTGGCAAGGATGTGGGGTAGTTGGAACTCTTCTATACTGTTGGTAGGATTCAGCCACTATGGAGATCAGTGTGGATATTCCTTAGAAAACTGGGAATGGATCCGCCAGATGATCCGGCTATACCACTCCTGGGTATCTTTCCACAGGGGTTGAAACTAGAGAACTACAGTAATATATGCATACCCATGTTCATAGCAGCACAATTCACAATAGCCAAATTATGGAATCAACATAGGTGTCCATCAACAGATGAATGGGTTACAAAACTATAGGATATCCACATAATGGAATTCTGCTCAGCAATAAAGAAGAAAAAAATTATGTCACTTGCAAGAAAATGGAAGGACCTGGAGAACATTATGTTAAGTGAGATTAGCCAGTCACAGAAAGTGAAGGGTCATATGTTTTCTTTAATATGTAGAAGCTAGGGAGTAACTGGGATACCAGAGGGACTCCAGAAGTGGAGGAGAAACCTCAGCAGAGCCAGGGGGGTGGTCTAAAAGAAAGTGAGGATACATATGTGAAAATAACACGGTCAATCTCAGTACTTTGCATGGGGGAAGGGAGAGATGGGGAGGCAGTTGAGGGGGCACTAAGTGCTGTGTGCATGTATGTCACTGTCAACATGATTTACATTACGATGTAAGACCAAAATGCACCAATAAAAGCATATTAAAATAAAAAAAGTAAAGAAAATAAAACATGAAATAAGCAGCTGTATGATGACTCTTCTCGTCAAAGTTGGATTTGATTTAGCCTATACACATATGGCCTATTCTACTACATTATTCTCCAAAATGAATTTGAAATATTGCCTATATCATCAGCAGTACCTTATTTAGAACGACCCCCCCCACCCCTCACCAAGGTTTTGTCTATTTTTTCTTTCCTTCTGCTCTTCTCTAAAGTGCAAGATTAGTGCCCCCTAGGGGTAGACTGTGGGTGCGATGCAGTACACATTTCAGAAAGCAACTGTGAAATTTTGGGGAGAATTGTGTGAAGTACAGAAAATGATGCTTTGCTCTGGTTATGTAATTCAAGTTATATAATTTAGTCCCTCGGTCTCTCCTGGTGATTTGATTTCACTCATCACTTCCCCTCGCCTATTTATTCAGACAGTTCTTTATCCCACAGGGAGAAAGTATCTAAAAGGAGAAAGAATGTTTTATTGAAAATGGAAAACAGAAGGTTAAGACTATTGGCAGTTAGTGTAGTCATCTGTGAAGGAAAGTTACCAGGCCAAATGTCTATGACTCAGACTTAGGGCAAAATAAGGTAGTTAAGCCTTTCCTGTGCAGGCTTAACTATTTCATTTCCCCTCTTTTCTTTCGCCTTAAGTTGCTCACTGGATCAGATATTTCTCTAGAACACCAGTCCCTCCTCCTCCTGCCCCCTGGTTCATACACTACCAACCCCTTCCTCATAATAGTGATTTAAAAATTTTTAGTAGCATTTTCTTTTACCTGACTTGTTTATGGTGAGGAAAATGAGCCATTTGTAAAGGTATTATAAAGAGCTGTTTATAAAGTATTAGGGTCACATCCCTGATAATAATTCATCATGTGTGTATTTTTATTTATTATTATAAACTGATGGCATTTGCTTTTCATAGAATGATAAACATGAAAGTAACGATATTTTACATGTATTTGTTTTGCTGTGCTGGGAAAGGAGTCTAGGGCATCACACATGCTAGTCAAGTACTTTACCACTGAGCCACACCCCCAATCCTGATATTTTACATTTGTAAAGTGTTTCTCATGTACAGTATTTCTGTGAGCCTTCAGAATAATCACTTGGGACTAGAAAAGCAGGACAAATTACATGATAGTAAGGGTCTCAGAACATTTTAAAGCATTACAGAAATTAGTCCATTTCTGTTTTTTTTCTTCTAAAATTCTTATGAAGTCACCAGGCTTAAGGGTAGCTTTCTATTTTACACACTTTGTATTAAATTTGATATCACTAATTTTAAAAAAATGGTAATTTTATTTTCAGATCACACAATTTTTGTTCACAGAACTAGGGGCTTTCAGATGAAAAGACTGAGGCCTAGGGAGCTGAGGCAGCTGGATAAGCAACTGTGGCCAGTGTCAGAAGCAGGACTAGAATGCAGGTCTCCTGATCCTTTTTTCCTCTTATAACAACTTTTCTCTTTTCCTAATTTTCATGGCATGATAGTAGTACTCTGTATTTCTGAACATGCCTAATTTCAATTTTCTTTATTGTAGCATAAATATATTGGTGAAAAATAACACCTGGTTTGGGGAAGTTTTTTTTTTAAGGTAGAAGGGTTAGTTCAACCTGGCAAGGCAAGTTGTGAAATTGCCTTCTTATGAAATAAGTGTCAGAATCACACCCCATCTGTAAGTGTCCTGGAGTGAGAAAGACACAGGAAGCGGAATGTGGAGTGCACCTCTGGCAGGGCTCCCTGCCTTCGGACACAGTGCTATCGACTGTTGTGGGAGGCCCCATCCTGGTCACGTGCTTGCTTTCCACTGTCCTTGTGTGCTGAGGATGTCAGACCTGCACAATGAAGTCATTTATTTGGAGAGATTAAGCAGCTGGCTGAGGATTAGTAGCTGCATGATATTATTTATATAAATGGGATCTCTTAGTGATCTTGCTCAGGCTCTTAGAGAGTCTGGCTGCTGATTATGCTGGAGCGAGATCCACTGAGGATCACATGGATGTAGGTGCATTAACAAATGCAGCATTCACACGCTTAGCCTTTCTTAGCCTTACACATCCAAGCTCATGCCTTGTCGTTGGGTTGGGTGAATTCTTACAGTGCTCTCATTTGCAAGTGGAAAATCCTGGTACTAGGACTCATTTCCCTAAGGGTTTAGGGGCCTTGTTATGTGTCATGCATGTAATAGTTGGGTTCCTGAAAACCCGACTATTGAAATTGGTTAATCTCTAAAATATAATTGAGGATTTGAGGGAATTGTCATTTAATGATATCCCAAGGCAAATATTCTAATGTAAGGGATAATCATCCTGTTACTTTATTTGGGTTATTTACAGATTTTTAAAATAAAGATTGCCTAAAATGTGTTACATTTTTTGTTAGAGAAATAAAGCATTTTAAAACTTTGTTTTACTATGCTATAATCTTGTGACACCAAAGATTTATCTAATATTCCTAGGAAATCAAAGTTACATGTTAGTTTGTAAAGATGGAGACTAGGTTAAAAGTAATTGATTCTTACCTTCAGTGTCGCTGGCCATTTTCTGGGTACTATTCATATTAGCTGATAATTTGATATGAAACTCCGAAGAGAATTGTTTTAAGCCATCAAATTTATTTTCTGATACTAACTAAAAATATTGCAGACTTGAGGATGTCGCTCATGGTAGAGCACTTGCCTAGCAGGCACGAGGCCGTGGGTTCAGTCCCCAGCACCACTTACATTACATATTTGTGGGTAATGATGCCAGATGGACATTTGACTATTCAAAGGTTCTGTGATTTGTGCAAAAATTCTCAAAATACTGGATACAGGAGCTGATAATTTGATATGAAACTCCGAAGAGAATTGTTTTAAGCCATCAAATTTATTTTCTGATACTAACTAAAAATATTGCAGACTTGAGGATGTCGCTCATGGTAGAGCACTTGCCTAGCAGGCACGAGGCCGTGGGTTCAGTCCCCAGCACCACAAAACAAAACAAAAAAGATGTTGTAAAACATTATATTATATATATTCAATTAAGATAATATGATTTAATGGCATTTAAACCACTGTTTTGAAAAGAAAGACTTACCACTAAAGGCATGCTTCCAGTTTATATCAAGTCTTTTGCTTTTTGTTGGGTAGTCAGATGGTTTTGATCATAATCTTTTTATTACTTTGTGCTATATGTTGACTTGACATTTTGGAAGTGCAAAGAAGTTTGATTCCTACATAGAAATCTTCAGAGTTTACTCCAAACACTGGCCAGCACAGGACTTGTGCCATGGGTGGAGTAGTTGGGTTTGTGCTTCCTGCCTCTTTTCTAGACTACTTTGGTTTCTTTTATGGAGGCATCACAAAGTAACACAGCCCTGAATTGATAAAAGGGGAGAAAATAGAATTGTGCCAGCCCACCGCGGAACAGCCATCTTAATAGCCTGCTTTGACTTTTATCTGTCTAGCACAAATCCTGTGGTTGGCCAAGTAGTTACAGGAACTCTCCCTGCTAGGCAGACTGAATGGAGCTTTTGGAGACTCTTTGGTGGTTTGAGCTCTAAAGTCACAGGTTTCAGTCAGGTCTATGGAATGAGGGAAGCCAATATGGGTAGAGAGCTGATTTTGTGCCAGTGTTACTTAGTTTTGAAAACTCTCCACCATAAGACTTGCACTATGCAGAGGAACATTTGGACAGAGGCCTTCTAATCTGACATATATGGATCTTTTAAAAGTTTATATATTAAAATAATTATAGGTTCACAGGAAGTTGTAAAAATTGTACATAGAGTCTCATGGGTTCTTCACTCAGCTTACATTTATGAATTTTTAGGACATGGAGTATATGCTTCTATATCCTGGATCTTTTGTAGGCTAGAGAGTAGGAAGATCAATGGGGCAGGGTGGGGTGGAGGTAAAAATGCAGCCACTTGTTAAGTGAGCTTTGGTTGCTATATCAGGAATCATAAAGTCGGGGTGTTGCCTGTATCTAAAAAAATGTAACCCAGTGTAGTAGTCCAGGCTTATATTTATTCTAGTATATTAAATGTGATAAATTCTAATTGTCTTTATGAATTATTAAGCTGAAATTCACTTTTTTGTCTTTAAGTTGAAATTTAATTTTTAAGCCTTGAAAGTAAAAATGGAACATAGGTGCATGAACAGATGCCATATGAGGAATGTTGTCTGCTTATCCCCTTTCTTATTTGAGAAAGTTCAGGATGATTCTGAGTTATAAGACCTAATTTGCTTTTCTCTGTGTAGGTTCGAAAGCATGTGAATGACCTCTATGAAGACTTAAGGGATGGACACAATTTGATCTCTCTTTTAGAGGTTCTTTCAGGAGATACCTTGGTAAGTTTTAAGATTCTTAATTTATTTAAAGAACATGTAATCCTCTCCACATATGACCAATGTGTTTTCAACAAAGACCTTTCAGATTTTTGCAACATTCATCCTTTGAGCTGTGAATTGTGCCAGAAGGAAAAAAAAAAAGAGTTCTGGTTAGATGCCTAAGCATTCTCAATTCTCAGACTTCAAATGATGTGAATTTGAGAGATTTGAAGTACTTTGATTATTTCAGTTCTATACTTAAAATACTACTTTTTGTTCTTGCTTCCCCCCCCCCAAACCTTTGAATTCTTTTGCTTAGCAAAACTTGGATGCATAATATAGCCACACATTGAAAGACTCACACATAGCACAAATCAGCATTGCTTTTTGAAGAAAGGTCTAACCTACCCCACAAGTGTCATCTCCTTTTTTGTGAACATGACTTCCCCTTCTTGGCTCCCTGTGCTCCCTCATTATGTTCTGTTCATGCTCTTCTTTTCATTTCTGGTCTGTCTTGTGTCTTTGCTGTCCTATCTTCTGTCTGTTATATTCATTAGCCAAGGGAGCGAGATTTTTTGAAGACCTTACGATTGGTGAGTGCCACAGAAGCATGCGAATATGAACAGCATGAGGATGTGGAGGATGAGGATAAGGGGGTAGGTGTCGGCCCCCATAACTCGACTAACCTAGCGGGTCCAGTGTGGTGAGCGCTAACCTGACAGAGAAGTAACTCACTCATGGGTTGGGCTTCTCTGGAGAAAGTATAGAAAAGACCAAACCCACAGTGAGGCGGATGTGTGTGGACCAAAAAACTGGACATAGGCAATATTTTCTCTTTCAATTTATCCTCATGGAGCTAAAATGAATCATTTATACATTACTGTGCACTGCATGGTAATCATATAGATTTCCTTACATTATATAATGACATTTTAGCTGAATAATTTTATACATGTGTATAAACATGGAAATCCTACAAACGTATGCTAATTTTTATGCAAATTATCCCACTTCTAGAATTGCTGTATCAAACATGACAATGGTTTGTTGTTGTTTCTGAAAGGACTTTTATTTAGTATTTCAGTTCCTGCTTTAAGCCATACATATTGGCAGTAGGTGTTTGGTGGACATTGCTAACCTATCTGATGTCCTCTGATGTTTAGAAGGAGGAAGACTTTGAAATCTAGTATCCTAATGGAACTCACAGAGCTGTTTACTGCCCATGACACATAGTTGACATCAGTCCACCTTTCTTTGCAAGACAGATGTGCTTTTTTTTTTTTAAATCATCTACACCCAGGTGCCCCAGTTTCTTTGGAAATTGTGCTTTTGTTGGATCCAGTGGGCAATTTTATCAACCTCATTTTTACTCGTTATCCAGTCTACTCTGTTTTCATTATGGCGCCTTTGGCTTCAGCAACCTGTTCATAGTTAAGAAGCTAAGCTGTCGGTTTTCTCCCTTCCCACTCACCTTTGGAAGATTTTATGTGATCAATTTCAGCTCCACTCTTCGTATTTTTGTTAAGCATTTCTCAGCTCCGTTTCCTTATGTTTTCCTTTTGCTAGTGTGTACCATTTCTTAAGAGAAAGGGCATTAAGGAAAATAACTGTTGTTTGTTACTCTTCCTGAGACTGAGAAAATAATCATGTCCATCTCTATACAGTGTGAAGCTAGTGTAAATAGATTACTTTCTGCTTATAGTAGAGTCTGGTTTTGTGAAAAAGCTAAAACACAATAAAGAGGAAATAAATTATGTGATTTTATTTGCTTTTTTCTCTTCCTCTATCATGGCTAAGTAAACCTCTGTCTTTCTCCTTGGTGATTTTTATACTAACTGCACGCTACATTATCTCATTTTCATTAACATGCCATATATAATTACAAAACCCTCTTGCTAATGGTTAATGTCTATTAAGAAGGTAAAAAGAGCCAGGTGTGGTGACACATGCCTATAATCCCAGTACTTGGGAGGCTAAGACAAGAGGAACGCAGGTTAAGGCCAGCCTCAGCAACATAGCGAGACCCTGTTTCAAAATAAAAAAAAAGGACTGGAGGTGTAGCTTGGAGGTAGAAGGCCCTTAGGTTCAGTCCCCAATACCAGTAAAAAAGGAAGGTAAAATGGAGAATGACATTTGATTATTTTTGTGCATCTGCAGCTAAGTATCTGTAGGCCAGAACTCTTCTATTAGTGAATATAAAATGTATGGTCTATGTCATGTTCTCTTTTCCTTTTGTTTAAATAAAACATTTGAAATAAGGTATATGTTTAAGACATATTCAGATAAAGTCTCTAGTAGTTTAAATTCAGTCCCAGATAATACAAAGAAATTAAAAGCTTCTTTAAAGAATGTTATAGGCTTACCTAAGTAGTAAACATTGTTTTAATATATTAAGATGAACAGAAAGTCTATTTAAGTTAGATGGGCAGTGGTATCAGAAAGTATGGTGTTTTTTATACCTGCATTTTTCTATTCTTAGCCCAGAGAGAAAGGTCGGATGCGTTTTCACAGACTACAGAATGTACAAATTGCACTTGACTATTTGAAAAGACGCCAGGTATGATGTTTTTCATACTCTAATCTTATAAACATTTGGGATTTAGTAAATCTACATGAAAACATGTCAGAGAATAAAAAGGTTAAATTTAGCTATGAATTATAATAATTAAGCTGTGCTTTGGTGAAGAGAATACTTTAAGATGTTTTCAAACATTTGTTCCCAGGAAAAAGAAGTTAATATTAGGTATAAGCTCAGAGGAATGGTAAGTGGTTCCATTTCCATCTGAATAGAAGCAACTGATTTTCTCTGAATAGAATGCACTTGCCTTGGCAGTTAATGGCATTTTAGTAGCAACAGAATGTTAAGAATGCCTACCGATAGTTCCCGGGAGTGGGAATGCTTTATTTTTTACACTTAGTATGTAAAAGTACTTTATGCTCATGAAATAGTTTGCATCATATTTTTTTCAAACTTGGTTTAAGCAGTTTTAATACTTAGTAGTGATTAGGCAGTATTTTATTTTTTATAAGTAGATAATTAGTCCATTTTATGCTGCTGTAGGAGAATACCTGAGACTGGGTAATTCATAAAGAACAGACATTGAGTTTTCCATGGTCAAAGCACCAGCATTTGGTGTCTGGGAAGGGGGGGGGGGTGGGCTACATTCTCTGGAGAGGAGGACCATTGTATTCTCACATTGCAGAAGGAACTGAAAGGGTAAAAATGGGAACTCAGGGCCAGTTGTGGTGGCGCATGCTTGTAATCCCAGTACTTGGGAGACTGAGACAGGAGGATCGCAGGTTTGAGGACAGCCTCAACAAATAGACTCTTGTCAACCTAGTGATAAGAGTTTCCAAATAAGAAATAAAACGGGGCTGGGGGTATAGCTGGAAGGTAGAATGCCTCTGGGTTCAATCCCCAGTACCAAAAACAAAAACAAAAAACAAAAACCCTCCCTCCATCCCTCCATGAAACCCCTTCAATAGAAGGACATCTGTCACATCCCATTCATGAGAGGAGGAGTCCGCACAACACAAACACTTTTGAAAGGCCTGCCTCTCAATACCCTCACATTGGCGACATCTGAAGTAGAGAAAAATAAAACAGCATTTCTGATAGTAACCCCCATAACTAGCTTGAGGTTTCAGGAGAAATTATGAAAAAGAATGAACACCATGTTGTAAACCATCTTGATTTGGTGGCATTTTGTATAATTGTAGCATTGACCAAGGTATTAGTAATTTTTCAGTTAGAAAAGAAGAAGAAATGCAGGAGAGCTGGAAATTAACAAAAACAGTGGGAAATCAGAGGTGGCAACAACTTTGCTTTATAGTGAAGTAGAAGAAAGGAAAGAGGAGGGGAAAACACTAGATTTCATTACCTTTCTACAGTAAACTGTTTTTGGGTATTAAATACTGGTAAATGTTTAGTGCTTAAATATTTTATTTTTTATATTTTATTTTTTAATTTTCTTTGCAGTACTGAGGATTGAACTCAGGGGCATTCTACCTCTGAGCTATACCCCCAGCCCTATTTTTTTTTTTTATTCTTTATTTTGAAACAGGGTCTCACTAAGTTATGGAGGGCCTCACTAAGTAGCTGAGGCTGGCCGCAACCCAGATCCTCTCGTCTCAGCCTCCTAAATGCTGGGATTACAAGCTTGTGCCACCACACCCGACTGCTTAAATATTTTAAATGCTAATATTTTTTGCCTTGTTATTCTTCATTCTTGTGGAACTTACTAGAAGATTAATGGTTACTTTTGCCCCCTTGCCTGAAATGTTTTTGGTAGTATTTTCCAAGAAAGTACAATGCTAGATATCATGGTATAAAATTCTTGGTATTTAATTCAGATTATTTAATTCTTTTTTCCAGGAAGTAAATGTTAGAGATCACTATTACATTTATATACTTGGATGCTCAGCTCAAACAGTTGATAAAATTGATAAAGTCTGAGTATTATATTAGTTTTTAATTTGAACAACCTTCTAAATGCTTGATGGCTTATATATTTATTTATGGTAGCTTGATAGAAAAGTAATGCTGTTTTTTTAATCCTTAGTGATGAAACTATGAGAAGTTGTTCAAATTATTTTATGGATCAAAACAGTTTCCTTACTAGTAGATCAAAATAAAGCTTATTTGCAAAAGAAAATTCCTTCTTCCCGAACCTCCCTTCCTTCCTTCTTTTCTTTTCTTCTTTCCTGTCTTAGTACTTGGAATTGAACAGAGGCAGAATACCTCTGAGCTACATCCTCAGACTGATTTTATTTCTTATTTGGAAACAGGGTTTCACTAGGTTGTTAAGAGCCTCACTAAATTGCTGAGGCTGTCCTTGAACCTGTGATCCTCCAGTCTTAGCCTCCCAAGTATTGGGATTACAAGCAAACACTACCATGTCCAGCTCAAGAGAATTATTTCTAATATTCAGATCACAGATATTTGGGACTTCTCACTGCAATCGTAGTTTTGACAAGTGGATGCTTTTAGTATTTGTTCTAGAAGACAGAACCACAATAATATCCACCTTTCCTTTGTACTTACCCGGTAATTTGCTATAATAAAACAGTTGAGGGCAGAGGATATAGCTCAGTGGTAGAGTGCCTGGCATGTGTGAGGCCCTGGGGAAAAGGGGGAAAAAAAAAAGAAAAGAAAAGAGGGATAAGGGTAAGCCAGTATTTTGGTGATTTTGCACTCTGCACAATTTAGAATTGCTTTTATATACATAAAAATAACTAATGTGCTGACTTGATGAACTTTTATCTCTTCTTCACATGTGAAACAGGTGAAATTAGTGAATATTAGAAATGACGACATAACGGATGGAAACCCCAAGCTGACGTTGGGACTAATATGGACAATAATTTTGCACTTTCAGGTAAGTTCAGTTTTTCTCAATTTGATTTTTCAAATCTCTTACAGCTCATTTTCATGTGGCTGATATGAATGATATATCTTTTTCTTAAGAACAATACATTTCAGGCCGATTTTCTTAAACAATGTATTTGAATTCTTCTTTCACATAACATGCTGTTTGTGAGCGTAATGTCTTGTTTCTTGTTTTCCACGAGGTTTAAATGTAGCTTCAGAGACAATGCTTATTATCTCAAGAGTTGGAAGACAGAGACTTCTTTTTTTTCTAATGCAGACACATTTCTTTTGTTCTTTGGATGGTATTACTTGTCTTTGCTAGTAAAGATTCTGTGACTCAGTCCTTATTTAGAATATTTTTTTCTTTCGTATTGTGAATAAACTTTTTTTCTTTGATAGACACTAGATGGCAGCAGAATTATCATAAAGAGATCTGAATTAGAAGAAAAGCACCTCTGTGTTATGAATACAACTGTGCTTTCTCAATCTAGTTTTGAGGAGAATGGATACAAATTTATTGACTGTGAATTATTATCTAATAAACTTGTGCTGAAAGAGGATCAATTTTGTTTTAGTTTTTGTAAAAGGATACATTTTGAAAAAAGATCTTCAGTTAAGATGCAGGTTAACTTTGGAGCTTGCATTAGTTTGTTAACTGCCTGTCTGCTCACAAAATATTCTTCGTGTGGCACAAGCCTGACCCATGGTAGGCATGCTGTACATCTTGCTGATGAATTACTGTGCTGTTGGACCTTGAAGAAAAAAGATTGACAGCTTCCTAGCTTCAGAAAGGAGCTGATGTTTTGAGCCAAATCTTGAGAGGATTAAGACTTGGGTGGGGGACGGGGGCGGGGGGGAGACAAAAGTTGGCTGAAATAAAAGTGTTGTAGGAGAAAGGTGGAAAATAACGGGGCTCATGTGGGATCAGGATAGGTCTCAGATACAGGGCGCTATAGGAGGAGATTCTAAGTAGGTCCCAGGACCTGGACAGGCAGTTGAACAGTCTAAACAGTAAGAGATTGGAGAAGACCAGGTAAGAGGAGGGAGGTTGTTAGGGCAGGTAATGCAGGTGAGTATTCAGTCAGCTGGGCTGTGGAGGCCCTGTCCTTAGGGGACTGAGGGTCAGAGCACTAAGCCAAGGCAGGGGTTTACGTATAGAGTACACAGCCAGAATTGGACCAAGTCCAAGTAGAACTGGCCACAAAGTTGTTTTCATGTGGAGTTCCTTGATAGCTTTCTCAGGGAACCTTTAATTAGTGCTAAGTGGATCCGCTCCCAGCATTTTTAGTAGGGTTGCAACTTCAGGAAATCCAGACAGGAAAGTTGGAGGTCTGTCAGAGGGGAGGGCCAGTCATTCTGTCATCACAGGGCTGGTAAGGCAGACACTGAGTAGGAGGCACACAGGCCTTACAAGAAGGGGAGCTAAGTGTCATTTTTGGCTTTTTTCCTTACTGCTGTGATGGCATTGGTAAGTTGCTTAATCACTCTGAGCTTGACAAATTGTGTTCTAGGAAACAATATCTACCAATAGAATAGAATTGCATAATAGATGCAAAATAGAATTGCATAATAGATGGAAAGGATTAGACTCCCATAGAGAGGTAAACTAACATAAGGGGGTGGTGATCTCAGAGTGCAGGGGTAAAGATAGGACTCAGGAGGACGAAAAATTGAATCCAAGAGATGCCTTTTTTTTTTTTGGTGGTACTGGGGATTGAACCCAGGACCTCACACATGCTAGACAGCCACTCTGCTACTGAGCTACATCCTCGGCCCTTTTTTTTTTGTTTTTTATTTTTAGACAGGGTCTTGGTAAGTTGCCTAGGCTAGCCTCAAATTTAGGATCATCCTGCCTCAGCCTCCTGAGTAGCTGGGATTATGGGTATATGGCATTATACCTGGCAGGAGATGACAAATTTTGAAGAAGAAAGGAAGAGACTTGGACACAGGTCATAGAAGATGGATGAGAGGGCTTAGTTAAGGATGATTAAACTCTAGTTTGAGAGATCAGAAAACAGTAGCCTACTGAAAGACATGGGACGAATAAACAGTGTGTGTGTGAGGAGAACTACTACCCTTGGTGTGGGTTTGGTGAGATGGTGGGATGCCTGAGGGTCTATCTGCTGGGCAGTTGGAGACAGGTAAGCAGAGCAGAGCTGAGAAGTCAGAGGCACAGATTATGATAAACTCAGGAACTATCAGGAGAGAGATGGTTGTTGAAGCTGTCAGGGAGAAGGGATCTTCAGAGGACCCAAGTGAAGAGCACAAATGGAAAAGAGCCAGAGGTTAAGGAGAGGACCCATGATTACATGTGCAAAAAAAGGTGGCACCGAGGAAACAGAAGAGGAACATTTGGAGAGATGGATGAAGCAGCAGGGATATGCATTGATGAGACCAAGGGAAGATGATTTCAAGTAGAAAAAAATGGCAAGCAGTATGAAATGCCCCTGGAGACCATGGGGAGATTACATCAGGGTGCAGGCTAATAGTTTTGTCTAGAAGGAAGACATTGGACACCTTGGAAAAACTCTGCCAAGCTATTGGGAACAGAAATTTTTAAAAAAAGATAGATGGAAATGTGATTAAATGCTTGGGATCAGGAGCAGTGTATTTAGCAGTGTATTTGAGGACATTTGAAGCAAAGAACTTTCAAGAATAATTATGTTAAGAAAGCTCTTTGGGGATAGGAGTGTAGCTCAGTGGCAGAGCTCTTGTCATGTCATGGGCAAGGTCCTGGGTTCAATCTCTAGCACCACAAACTCCCTCCCCGCAAAAAACAAAGAAGGAGAAGGCTCTTTGTAGATTCAGATGTCTTTGGAGGGAAGAAGACTAGTTAAAACAAGTACCAAGAGAAATAGCTCCTCCGCCTCCTCCTCCCCCCCTCTTCCTCCTGTTCCTCCTCCTCCACTGAATCCAGGGACATTCTACCACTGAGCTACACCTCTGCCCTTTTTATTTTGTTTTGAAACAGGTTGCCGAGAGTCTTGCTAAGTGTCTGAAGCTGGTCTTGAACCTGTGATCCTCCTGTCTAGGCCTCCCAAGTACTGAGATGACAGGCATGTGCCATCATGTCTAGCTGAAGAGTTTCTTCTGATGTGCTCTTGTGGCTTAATATTATGGAATATAATTCACTGTATTGGAGGACATGAATTATAAAAAAAAACTGTTATTAACAATATTTTCAAATTAGACCAAGGTCTATTGAAAATCAAACATATCTGTTTTGGTAAAATGGAAATGTTTCTTATTTAAATGAAATAATTTTTCTTAGGACTATGATAACCAAAGATTAGAGCTATTTTCTGGTTATGCCAGGATATTAAGCTATTTATTACAGTAGTAATCATCCTCACTTATAGTGACTGAGACTTTTTTTCCCTATACTTTGCATAAATAAGGAAAGTAATTCCAGAAGACCAATTTGTTTATTTTAAAATATTTACATACTTAGGAGGCTGAGATTGTAGGATTGCAAGTTCAAGGCCAGACTCGGCAATTTAGCAAGAACCTCAACAACTTAGGGAGACCCCGTTTCAAAATTTTTAAAAAAAATAAAGGGCTAGGGGTAGAGATTAGAGGTAGAATTCCCTTGTATTCAATCCCCAATTACCCCCCCCCAAAAAAAATACAGTATTCATTTATAAGCATCACAGATTATATCATGTGTATGTGTGTATGTATGGGTGTATGCTGGGGATTGAACCCAGGAGTGTTCTATCTCTTAGCTACACCCTCAACCCTATTTTATTTTTTATTTTGAAATAGTCTCACTAAGTTGCTGTGAGGGCCTTGCTAAATTGCTGAGGTTCCCCTCGAAACTGCAATCCTCCTGTTTTATCCTGCTAAGTACTGGGATTACAGGCATGCACCACCACACCTGGCTTTGTATCTATTTTCCAGGCAGGCATTCTAAAGATAGGCATTATCGGTTTGGTAATCCTATATTATTAGACACCATATGCTTGATCCAGAGATACTAAGGTAATGTTGTCCTGTAGAGGAAGGTTTGTAACATTAACCATAATCAAGGAGATGAATCTTTGGCCACATAAATAGAAATAGAGACACATAGGGAGGGAGCACTGTGATAGGATCGGGACAGAATTAGAGAATAAGGGAAATTTTACAGATATTAGAGATATGCTTTGCAAGATGAATGCCAGCTACCAGGCAGACACCAAAGTTGGGCCATTTCTGAGAGAGGAACATGGTATGTGACCTGAAAATGGACAGTTGTTTAGTTTGGCTATAGGGAAGAGTTGGGGAAGAGCAAATCACAGGCTGCCCTTGTAGCTGGTTAGTATAAATACCAGTCATTATACATGAAAATACCCTTGAATAATATTCCACTGCCTCAAAGACACTGGGAACAAAACTACAAACCAACAAACAAACCAGGGTCTTCTATGATATTCTTTTTTGCCAGGGTCTTCTATGATACTCAGTTTTTGTTATCAGAGAATGTTTAATTTCTTTTTAAGTGATTTAGAAAAACCTTACAGTGCAGAATCTGTTACTGACAAACATCTGCAAGATCAGTGTTAAACTTGACTATTTAATTGAATATTCTTACTAAGTAAAATATAGTGAGCTGGATCTTTTGATCAGTCTAAAGACTACATGGAGATAGGCAATTGTTAATTACTCTTTTTGTAGTCAAATGATTTTTGCTTACGTGTTAAGTCCATTTCATGCCATACTAATTGCCTTTGTACCATATCTATGACTCATTGTTAGAAATATGCACACCTTAGATAACCAGGTTCCATACTGATTTATTATTTTTCTAGAAGGGCTGTACTAAAGCTATATAATTGAACTAGAGAACAGTTGTAAAGGTCACATATAAAATTTAACTGCCTTCATTCATATATAAAAATGCACAGATGTTACAGATGTTTCCTTTGGTTCAGTGCCCATGCTTTAAATCATATCATTTATCTGTTTGCTCATATGAAAATTCTAATAATCAGATAGTGGTGAGTACTTGGAAATTTAGGTTATTGGAAAATATTCCAAACTATTTAAAAAGATCGATTTTAGAAAGAATTTTATTAGAATATTTTAGGCATTCAGTTTTTAATCTCTCCTTCAGCTAATTGTTGAATCTTATTTTTATGCCTGTTGCTTTTACCAAGAACCTTAATGTAATTTAGGGATTCTTGATCCCTTTGTTGTGTATGTAAGTGCAAAATTTGTTGGTGTTTCTTAAGAAAAAAGTTATACGGTAGAGAGTAGAGGCTCTCTGAAACTAAATTTGAAAGGCACTTTTGCTAAATCTCGCCTGCTTGCTATTTGCTTTCTGTTTGCTCTATCAGATTGGTTGGACTACCAATAGTTTCAAAGGTTAGTGCAAACTTTGGTAGTGTGTCTGCATTTCAGAAAGCCGAGAGTTAAAGTGAGGGTCATAATCTTCTCAGGCAGTAAATCCAAGGGTTTGCCTTGAAAGCTCATCAGTGTTGTAATTTGACAGTGAGCAGTAATGTTTGTCTAAGAGGATTGGTGGCCAGAAATAAGCCACGGTGTCTAATGAGACGCAGGGACCCGGCCGGGCAGGATGCCACAGCATTTCTTGCGTGTGCCTTTCTCAGAAGCAAAATGGCCTCAGGCTGAAGAGGATGTTCACAGAGTCTGTGGGGAATTAGAGGTCAGGGTAGGATTCTGGAGGGGGTCTAAGTAAGCCCTGGATTTTGAAATGAGGGAATTTGGGGAGCTGTGATCTCCTGCAGATCAAATGGGGAATGTCTGTGGCTGTGTCAGAGCTGAGAAAGAAGAACAGTATTTCGATCCTGCCAAAACTCCTTTGAGTCCTGAAAAATACTCTCCCGGAAGAAAATATTTCAGAAGAAAACCGATCCAGAAAATTGTAGGTAAAGCACAGTCTATAGAGCAAAACAGTGGAAATGAAGACAAGAAGAAGGAGGACATTCGGCTTTCAAGAGAACAGCCGGCTCTTTTACCCAGGGGACTGGTACAGCAGGACTCTGCTCCCCCAATCCCCACAGGAGAAGATGGTATTCAGCGAGAGAGGAGAGAAGTTGGAGCTGATGGTGTGAAACAGAAACTTCTGCCGAGTGCTGCAAGCAGTCGTGCTTACCAAGTGAACATTTCTCCTGCTAGAGGCGGTGAGACAGAACTCCAAGTTACTACCCTGGAGGAAAAGATTTCAAAAAGAGACAGTACTCCATGTCTTTCAAAGAGGAAGGCACATTTAGATGATGTCAACACAAGAGAAATAACATTCCAGAGAAAAACTGATGGTTTTTCTTTCCGAAAGGCAGCCAGCTTAAGTTCCATCTACTGGGGTTCAGCGAGATCACTTGAAAACAGCGAGTTTGCTGAAAACCCATCAAAAAGTTGTAGCAGTGTTCAAGATGGGCAAAACGCTGGGAGATTTCACCCTCATGCAACACAGCCTTTTCAGTTTAAAAAAAGGAGATACCATTCTCTCTGTACTAATGTGTCCTCTGTTTCCAAGGACACACATGGAAATGAGGTAAGAAATGTGGAGTCCTGGTGTAAGGTGTAAATAAGTACTCCACACGTTCACACCAGACTGGCATTTGTAATTTGTCCTTTTTAGAAGTTATTTCCATTATAGTTTATGTGAAATCTACAGAGTTCTGGTATATTTTATCTATAGCCTTACATTTGATTATTATGATTTTATTTTTGTGCTATCTACATTCTTTATTCATGCTTTAATTTCAAAACTTTCTGCATATTCTTTTTTTGTTGTTGTTGGGATATTTAGGAAAGCACTGGCTTAAGAGTGTAAATTTTAAAAATTTCTCTGGTTTATGTTTCTTGACTTTTCTTATGGAAAGCCTGTGGAAATTTAGCTGTATAGTAGGTAGAAGTAAAATTATAGAACAGTGATGACAATTGAATATTTCAAAATGGATAGAAGAAAGGATTTTGAATCTTCCCAAAACAAAGAAATGATAAATATCTGAGGTGATGGATATGCCAGTTACCTTAATCTCATTATCAGAAATTGTTTACATGTGTTAAAATGTCACACGGTACCCTATAAATATGCATAATTGCGATCTGTCATTTAAAATAAAAATATATTTTAAGAAAAGGAGACATGACAATAGTTCAGATATTGTTCAATAGCTTGGATGTGTAGGATACAGTACAATTACCAGTAAAACTGACTTGCTTTTCCATAAGTTTGAAAAGCCAAATTCCAATTCTCTATCAGTTATTGTTCACGTAAATATTTTCAATTCTGTGTGTGTGTTGAGGGTGGAGACAGAGACGAAATTGCCTAAATCTGTTTGTCCCTTTTTATGTGAGTTATTCCTTGGCCCCAGTGTAAAATCAGAAGTCATTAAGGTAGCAGGTCACAGGAATTTGAACATGATACAGACTACCAGGAAGTTGAGGTTTTCCTTTGTAACATTGATATTTAAGCTTTAGATAATTAATGTATCTGGAGTTTTTACTTTAAAATGTAGTAATGTCTGTATTTATTTACTTGCCTTAGAAGTAAATTATGCAAACAACTTTTCCATGTGACTAGCCAGGAAGTTGATAGCTTTTTCTTTAAATTATTCCTAGCTTTATCTTTTTAAACAAAACATCTGGATATAAGTGATGGTGCGCATTCTGGGAAGGTCATTGTTTCTTGGGTTGGGAGATCGTTTGCATAGTGATGGAATGAGGTTTTATTAGCGTTAGTGCGCTCAATCATCATTGACCTTGCTGGTGAGTTCTCCCCAGAGTGTCCCTGTTCACATAAACCACACACCTTGCCAATGTTATGTCATCAGTTCTGTTTACATTTTACACTGGCTGCATTTTAAAAAGAAAGCATCCAGAGTACATCTTTATCTGTGTAGGGCTGGCAGAAAAGCCAGTGCAAAAGAAAACTACTTGGCTGCTACATATTTATGAATGTAAGCACATGGTTTACTTTCACATACGTTTTCCAGCTGTTTTTTTTTTTTTTAACCCATGGAAATGCTTAAAATCTGTTTCCTAAGTGGTGCATAAACATTTTTTTCCCTCTTGTATTATCCTCATGCCAAGGATTTTACTCTTCTTTGTAATTTTTGTATTTATTGATTTTTGCAACTTCAGTGGAAAATACATGTGAAAATAAGTCATAAGTGTTCCATCAGATTTGTTAAATAATGGCGATATGGAGGTACATAACAGAGCCTGGCATCTTTGAGGCCAGGGTTGAGTGGGGTCTCCTCATGATTGTATCTGAGGAGTTGGGTGTCTCACTCCCCTTCAGTGCAGATGAGACTATTTACTCTGTGGCGTGCAAAGAGTCAGAACCAACACTTTAGCTGCTCCTCTTAGGACATTCTTTCTGTTTCCTTGGAGGTGTTTGACTCTGCTTAATTGTCTCCGGTTAGGACTCTTCACAGTTGGACTCTACATTTTTCATTGGAGACTTAGCTACAATTGAGAGCTCCCAGACCCTTCATTAGCACTTAATCCCAGCAATAGCTTGTTAGCCAGCACTCCTTTTATTTGCTCCTTCAAGTTCTTTTTTTTTTTTTTTTTGGTCTTTCTTATTTGATCCATTCTTCATCTTAGTTGTGGTTGAGCATGATGACATTTGATTCAACTTCCAAGTAGAATAGTGTATAATTCTTTGAGCTCTTCTTAACCTGACTTGAACTCCCCTGGTCCTGTGATTTAATCATTCTCTGTTCAGAGGACAAACGTGCCTCCTCTTTATTTATTTATTTATTTATTTGCGGTACTGGGGATTGAACTCGGGGCATTCTACTTCCGAGCTATACCCCCAGCCCTAGTTTTTTATTCTTTATTTTGAAACCGAGTCTCACTAAGTTGTGGAGTGCCTCACTAGGTAGCTGAGGCTGGCTGCGAACCCGGATCCTCTGGTCTCAGCCTCCCGAATGCTGGGATTACAAGTGTGCGCTACCACGCCCGGCTCGTGCCTCCTCTTTAAATCCTTGCAATAATACACTGAGAGTGAGACTGAGAGTGGCCCTCCAGACTGACAGAATCTGTAGATGCCAATCAGCCAGCCTTCCTTGCAACTTGATGGATATAAATCCCATAAGTATGCTACATATTTATTAGGGTTAGTGGGTGAGTTAAATTTCAAAAAGGAAAGATCTTAGATTTGTATGTAGCTTTGGAATTAGAAAAAAATGGTTTCAGACATGTATCTTTTGATTATTCCAACAACTGTAGAAATTGGCAAAATAGAAAGTTCTTATTTAGAATGAAGAAATGGAAACTCACAGAAGTCAAATAAATCCTAAGGCAATAGAGTAAATGGCATTAGCCAAGCTGAACTATGGCACAGCATCTGCTTCATTTAATTGTCAAAGAAGTTCTGGTTGGGTGCAGTGGCACACTTGGAGTCCTAGCTACTCAGGAGGCTGATGCAGAAGGATTACTTGAGCCTAGGAGTTGAGGGCTGTTGTGTGCTCTGCTAATGGGTGTCCTCACTAAGTTCATCATAAAGAAGGCACATTTCAGAAACAGAGCAGGTCAAAACTCATGTGCTGATAAATACTGAGATCACACCTTTTGTGAGCAAATGTATGCCCATCTCTTAAAAAGAAAGTTCAAAGAAGATGGCTAAGAAGAGATCAGAGCAGAAGTTGATGTTTATAGGGTCATCTCTGAAGGATGTGTGTCATAAAACACAGGGGCAAGGGGCAGAACATCTTGGGAACAGGCTCTGTCTGTACCTTTTTCAAGGATTCCCTGTTTGTCTAAGACTCACATGCAGCTGTATGACAAAGTCTCCTACCTTTGCCTTTGAGCTCTTTCCGCAGAGAATTCTGTTTTAATTTTATAAATTCCACCTCTTCCCAGTCTAGTTATGGTGATGTCACCAAAGACCATCGATTTGTCTATTTCTAGACTAGGGGTTCTCTGACCTGACCACATGTAATAGTAATCTGAGGAAATTTCAGCACTATAGATGTCTAGATGCCAACCCCAGTGACTCTAATGTGGTGGATCAGGGTGGAACTCCACAGGTGATTCTAGTGGTCAGGATGATGGATAAGGAGCTTTTACTATTCTTTTTCTACAGCAGTGCTCCTCAGAGTTTCATTCCAAGGACCCTGCAGGAGAATCCTCTGGAATGCTTATTAAAAACATCTCACCCCAGATTTAACTTTATCAGAAAATCTTCTGGTGGGGAGAGGATGTTGCATGTGTTAGGTATCTGCTCATGTGTTTTAAAGAGCACACCAAATTTTGAGAATCAGCAACACCATTGCTTAGTATTTGCCATTCCATTTTCTTCTCAAAGTAATTTTCTGATAAGTAGTGAATTCGGGGGCTAGAATGCCAGAGGTCTGGTTCTTATAGTTGGGCTTTGCCATTAAAAAGCAGAGTGCCAGCCGGGCGTGGTGGCGCACGCTTGTAATCCCAGCATTTGGGAAGCTGAGACCAGAGGATCCAGGTTCGCGGCCAGCCTCTGCTACCTAGTGAGGCAGTCCACAACTTAGCGAGACTCGGTTTCAAAATAAAGTAAAAAATAGGGCTGGGGGTATAGCTCGGAGGTAGAACGCCCCTGAGTTCAATCCCCAGTACCGCAAAAAATAAAAAAAGCAGAGTGCCTTGGGAAATTCTTCATTTCTCTAGGTCTTAGTTTCATTTTTTTTGTTTTCTTTCAGTACTGGGGATGAAACCCAGGCAATTCTACCTCCAAGCTACAACCCAACCCTTTTTATATTTTTGTTTTGAAACAGGGTCTTGTTATGTTGTTAAGACTCTTACTAAGTTGCTGAGGCTGGTCTCAAACCTATGATCCTCCTGTCTCAGCCTCCCAAGTAGTGGAATCACAGATGTGTGCCACCATGCCTAGCTTCAGTTTCATTTTCTGTAAAAGGAGGCCATTGGACCAGATCATGGTAGTAGTAGTACTGCTACTACTACTACTATTATTATTACTACTACTGCCACTACTAATTGGTATTTGTTGAGTCCTACTCTATGCTAGTCATTCCCCCATTACATAATTTATTTTCAGAGCAAGCCTATGAAGTGGTTCTATTATCAGCTTTATCTTTATAGATGAAGAAACTGAGGCTCAGGAAAGTTAATTTGCTCAACTCACTTAATTAGCAAGTGATAGAGCTTGGATTGGACCTAAAATTATCTACCAAGTTGAACTCTTAAGCTAGGTTTGGTAGTGCATGCCTGTAATCCCTGTACTTGGGAGACTGAGACAGGAGGATCGTAAGTTTGAGACAACTTAGTGAGACCCTGATTAAAAAAAAAAAAAAAAAAAAAGCACTGGGATGTAGCTCAGAAGTAGAATGCCTCTGGGTTCAATCCCCAGCGCCAAAACCAACAATAAAAAACCATGTTGAACTCTAACTGATGCAATTTGTCCTCCTTTTTCTACATACATATCTTTCAGTTTTAAATGTTTCTGAATCTGTGTTCATAAATATATACTGTATTTGTTAGTTCAGTGTTTTTACTTTTTCTTTTTCCTTCTCTTCCTGTATTCCTTTGTTGAATATTTATTATGTATTATATATTGAACCAAGACTAGGTACTCTGAGTTAAATAAGCCATAGCACATTTTCTGCATGCATTACAGCCTACTCTTTGTTCATAACAAATGACAAGAGCCAGGGCTGTAAATCCAGGCCCCTGAAAATTAATCTGCTGGGGAGGTAGTGAATGTCAACTTTCCACAAAGCCATATGGCAATATTAACTAATGAAAATTGAATTATTTTTATGTTTCTTTTCATCTTTTGGTGAATTTGCCAATTAACAGTACAGTGACCTAAAGGAAAGAAGTCAACAAAAAAAGGATGAGAAATAGGGAGTTTGAATATTCTACAGATTATGTTAACCAGTCTCTGAGTAATGAAGAATTGGGCATTTTTATTATATTACTTTCTTTGTTAAAAACTTAAAAAAATTCACGAACCATCTTAGAACACGAGAGGAACACGTTAATATTCAGTCACTCTGAAAAGTATTTATTATTATTATTTATTTTTATTTTTTATTTTTTTTTTTTTGCGGTACTGGGGATTGAACTCAGGGGCTTTCTATCTTTGAGCTCTACCCCCAGCCCTATTTTTTATTCTTTATTTTGAAACCAGGTCTCACTAAGTTTTGGAGTGCCTCACTAGGTAGCTGAGGCTAGCTGCAAACCCAGATCCTCTGGTCTCAGCCTCCCAAATGCTGGGATTACAAGCATGTGCCACCACGCCCGGCTTATTATTTTTCCTCTATGAAAATAACATGTTTAGATTACTTAATTCATACTAAAGGATTCCAGGACTAGGATTAAATCTAAATGTGTTACTCCTTCCATATGGTAGCTTTGCTCACAGATCTTGAAGACAAAGGTAATTCATTCTTCATTTGACTAATTTATTTCTCTTTTTGAATGATTTTATCTCTTTTTAAATGCAAATGCATTTATTGATTTATTTCTTTTACTAATTCTGGTAATTTAGATTTCATAACTAGTTTGTGAAAGTTTTAGTTTTAAAACAGTTGAGTAGAATTTGGGTCCTGTGAGCATTATAATGCTTCTGTCTTTTCAATTAAATGACACACCTACAAAAGTTTAAAATCCTTTGCTCCACAAAAAAGGTAGTCATTTTTTGTTTAGTTTTTCTCTGTGTTTGAGTAAGAAATAGAGAATTTGCTCAAGATAATCAGTTTAAAGCATTAGACCTTGATCTTATCAACTTCTTCAAAGCTTTTGTTCTCCATTTAACCCTTCCTTTGCTGTAGGCAGGTTATAAACGAGTTAGAATTTTCAAATTGTTTGAGCCATCTTTGCAGTTAAAAGTATATCGTGAAGAAATATCACACTTAAAAAACAAAACAAAACTTGGAAGCAAACACTAAAAATGTGTTGATTACATTTATCGCTGCCAAAATTGTTAAAATATTCTTGAAGAAATTATCTTTGGCAGCAGACATCTTGGCTTGGAAATATTTGCCTGTGTTGACAAATTCAATGTGGAATTTACTCTTGCCCGCCTATGGTGTCAAGTGGTGAGAATGGAAGAGTCCAAGCAAGAATCCTCCCCCTCCTATACAGTTGCCTCCGCTCACTGTGGGGCAGACACTGTCCTCAGCCTTTTGCACAGGTCCTCTCAGTCTCTCAGCAGCTCCAGAAGGAGGTACTGCTGCTATTCTCACTTACATAAGAGGAAACTGAGGCCCAGGACTAGTAAGCGGGGGTCAGGAATTGAATGTGAGTCACCGTCCTACATAGATGTATACTGATCTTCCTCCCAGTGTTAAGCTTTTACTCTTGAAAAAATCGTGTTGAGAGACGGGTGATGTTACTGGAGTCCTCGGCCAGAGGCTGGATTCTGGAGGTCTCAGCAAATCAGGTCTGAACACTTGCTTGCTTTAAAAACCAAATGGAGAAGTAATGGTGAAAAGCAAGAAAGTAACTTTAATTAGTAGAGCTATACTACGCAGCTAAGGGGACCAGCGTTTCTAGTCCTGTCTTGGGGCTACTGATGTGAGCTTCTGGATTGTATAGACAAGGGACACCAGCAGTATGCAGCCCAGCAGTCTTGGTCACCTGTGATCTGGTTGATCATTACTTACTTTAAGATTGGTCAGGTGGGGTTGCTGTTGCCTGGGTATCTGGGGGGTAGTTTTTACTCAGTACAGGATGTTTATGGATCAGACCTGTTGTTCCTGGAATCCAAAGTGACCTACTCAGAGTGAAGTAGACAGGTGCACAAGGCAGATATACCAAGTACCAAGTTTTTTTTTTTTTTTACATTTGCAGACTCAAGTGAAACATCAGTGTTTTTAGCAAAAGCAGCCTCGTAGTCCTTGTTACAGTGAAGTTGGAAAAGAATCTTGAGCCCCACCTTTTCCAGCCTGCTGCTTTTCTTCTTGTTCATATCTAAACTTTTTGTTTTTTATTTTAATATAAGCATATGAAGAAATTAAATTTTTGCTCAATAACATTTGTGTGCCTAACCCTCTAAACCCATCAGGGTAGTGTGTTCTGCACAGAAGATCACTTAACCAGCTATCATTTCTGCATCTGCTGTGTCTCAGTCACTGCTGTAATTCAAAAAGCCTGGCCACACTTTATTTATGTATGCATGCATGCATGTATGTATGTACGTACGTACATATGTACTGGGAATTGAACCCAGAGGCATTCTACCTCCGAGTTACATCCCCAGACTGATTTTATTTCTTATTTGGAAACAGGGTTTCACTAGTTGCTGAGAGCCTCACTAAATTGCTGAGGCTGTCCTTGAACCTGCAATCCTCCACTCTCAACCTCCCAAGTACTAGGATTACAAGCGTGTACCACCACTCCTGGCTGTGACCACACAATTCAGAGGAAGGAAGATTTATTTGCTCACAATTTCTTGGCAATTCTGAGTCCCTGATCTGGAGCTCAGGACATGGTGGCAGGAAGGGAGGGAGCAAGGGTCTGTTCTCACATCATGGGGACCAGAAGCAAGAGAGAGAGAGAGATCGAGGGGAGGAGAGAACCTGATACCACCCCAAGTCCATACACTCCAGGGACCCTCCTTAGCAACTGAGCCTCCTCCAGCATTGCTACCTTGTGTCTGTAAGGGCTAGGGGGAGATCCTAAATCCAAAACATTACCTACTGTGTTTCCCAGAAGTCAGTTTCTGCTTCTGTATAATGAGGTGGTTTGCAGGGGGATAAACTCCATCTGGAGTGTTGTAGAGCGTCACTGTAGATTTGGTGGAGTAGAGGAATGAGAATTTATGAGATCTTGAGTCAGAAGACTTAAATTTAACCCAGGTCTTACTAGCCACATCTGTAAAATAGAGGGTTTCTTTTTTAAGATTAAACGAGATCATATATATGGGAAGTAGACTTAGACTGCCAAGTGCTTTATAACTTTTATAACCTTTATCTTATTACTGACTTCTGTTCCTGTAGAAAAGAAGGAACATCTTGTAACCATCCTCTGAACAGAAGAGCTTTCTAAGTTTTCAAAACTTTTCCCAGGACACTCCTTTCTCTCTTGGGGTCATAGAGTGTTTTGCATAACCAGAGCAGGCTGCCGGCCTCAGTTTCCCTTTCATCCCACCTCCACTCCTCCTCTCATTTCTTCAGCAACTCCTTACCGAGTGCCTGTGATGCGTTAGTACCTGTGCTGACCATCTTCCTCCCATTGCAGAGTTAGCCTTAAGCTTTGTCAACTTGTTCAAGTAGGAATACCCTGGGAGGAGTATGAAAAGAGCTTGAAGCTTCTTTTTATTCTGCCTACCATAGCACAGATTTATTTCCAAGGCATGGACAGTCACTCTGATGCAAGAAAGGAAGATAACATGATGCCAGTGTTAAATCTGCAGTGCTGTAGGGGAGTCTGTCAGTGATGGGCAGCTAGTCTAGTGGGGAAATAATTATTTCTATTTTTGTTTTTTGTAGTACTGGGGGTCGAACCCAGGGACATTTTACCTCTGAGCTACACCTCCAGCCCTATTTTATTTCTTCTTTTGGAACAGGGTCTCACTAAGTTGTGGAGGGCCTTGCTAAGTTTCTGAGGTGGGCCGTGAACCTGGGATTCTCCTGTCTCAGCCTCAGTACTGGGATTACAAGCGTGTGCCACCATACCCGGCTAATTTTTTTGTTTTGTTTTGTTTTTAATGGGGTCTTGCTGGGCTGCCCAGGCTGGTTTTGAACTCTCGGGCGAAAGTGATTCTTTTGCCTCAGCCTCTCAAGTAGCTGGTACTATAGGCGTGTGCTACCATACCTAGCTTAATGGGAACATTTTTTTTTGTATTTTATGAAGCTTGACAATGCAGTTTATGTGACAGACTGAGGTGTGTAGCTTCCCTTGAAAATATGCAGTATTTTTGTGCCCACTGCTATGTCCACACAGAGGCTGAGATGCTCCAGTGACAAGGGGCTTGACTGTAAGGGATGAGGCAGACCAGCGGATGCCCGCTCAGCACCTGCTTTTAGTTTAAATTCTCATGATTCCTAATCTTCACTTTTTATGTCCTTCTCTATGCAAAATATCCTAGTTCTCTTACATAAAAAAGGGTAAAGGGCTGGGAATGTAGTTCAGTGGTAGAATGCTTGCCTAGCATGTGCAAAGCCCTGAGTTCAGTCCCCAGCACTGCAAACACATAAAATGTGAACAAACTGTGAGGGAGTATGCAAGTCAACTCTAGAATTGGCTGCTGTTGTGTACTTGGTGCGTGCCATAACCATGACAGCATCTGTAAAAATAGGTGCTCCTGTTGCCCGGTTGTCTGGTGGCATTGACTTTGCTCAGAGGACTTTCACATTCCCGCATGCAGCTGACTAACACGATGAGGCTGTTGCAATTCACTTACCAGCAACTAGGTCACTTAGTAATAAGCTGTGAAGGAAATCAGAGAGTGCTGTTATTTTCTTTCATTGACAAGACATTTCAAGGCTATGTGCTGTGTCCATTTTATTTTATTTTTTTAAGAAAAATGATTCAGGCGAAGCTCAGCTTTCCTACTTGAAACTGAGTTAACATTGAGTGGTCTCTATGTTTTTGCTCTCTCCTGGGCACTTTTGTGCACGGGTCACTAGATTCTGTGTGGTTGGAAAACAAGGATAACTGAGGAAAACTGGAAATAATTTGATTTTCAAAAATGACAAGGTTTAGCTGGGTGTCTTAGTGCATGCCTATAATCTCAGAACTTGGGAGGCTGAGACAGGAGAATTACAAATTCAAGACCAGCCTCAGCAATGTAGCAAGACTCTGCAACTGTGGGAGACCCTGTTTCAAAACAAAAATAAAAAGGACTGGGAGTGTAGCTTGGAGGTAGAATGCCCCTAGGTTCAATCCCCAGTAATACACATACACACATACACACACACACACACACACACACACACACACACACACACACACACATATATACAGACACCCCATACCAAAGGAAAAAACATGAAACATGTTTCTGATCTGACACATTTTTTAAGAATTATTTCCTTCTTTTCGTTCTCTCCCTCCTTCCCTTCCCGTTTACCTGATATTTACTGAGCACCTAATAGGTACCATGTTGGCCACAGTATGGGGTAAATATTCCAAGGGGAGAAGTAGCTTGAGTAAAGCCCTAGGAGAGAGGACTGATACTAGATGAGAAGGAGAATGGCTTGAGTCTAGAGAGATCAGTCAAGCCTGGATCAGTTTACTGTGGCTACTGAGTAAAGACTGAACTGGACTGGGAATGAGAGTAGGGCAGGACTGTACAGCAAGATAAGTTAGGAGGCTCTTATTAATCCAGATGCAGAGGCATAGTTCCAGAAGAAAATAGAAGCTCTCTTCAGCTCAGTGTTATTTTAGGCCTATCATGACTGTGATTTAAAAGATGTTACTGAGCTGGGAGTGGTGGCGCACGCTTGTAATGCCAGTACCTGGGAGGCTGAGACAGGAGGATCATAGGTTCGAGGCCAGCCTCAGCTACTTAGTGAGGCTCTCCACAACTTAGTGAGACCCTGCTTCAAAAATAAAGAATAAAAAATAGGGCTTGGGGTATAGCTCAGAGGTAGAATGCCTCTGGGTTCAACCCCCATAACATACACACACACACACACACACACACACACACACACACACACAGATATTACTGGTGTTAACATTGGAGACTAGGGGCATGATCTAGACTAGAGATAGTAGTTATCATACCTCAAGTGAGTGATGGAAAAAGGGAGGAAATGGGGGTATAAGACCTCTTATCCCCGCAAAAACCTTAGGACAGCTGACATATCCATATTACTAGGTTGTTATATCCTCATTAGGGCTGTGGGAAGCTAGCATGAGTGTTTGGCAAGATGAGCCAACATACATGAAAAGGACTCAGAAAAGTTATCTTTTTATTCTTTGAAAGCTCTAGGCTAGTTTCCTTTGCCCCCAGACTACAGAAGAAAAACATTCTGCTTGTTCTCAAGTATTTCTTGATCCTTTAGCTGATTGTTGAGATTGTGGTCCACCTTGCCTGGCCACCCTCTGTGAGGCACTCGGTCTGACCTACACAGTGAGACAACTTCATTGTATATTCCTGACTGTCCATGGGCAGGCATGTGTCTGGTGAATCCACCACTGAAACCATATGAATTCAGGTCAGGTTTTGTCCTCGTGTGTGAACATTGCTTGCTCACACCCCCACTACCTCAGAGTGTCACCTGTAGTCCCTTGCACCTTCTTTTAGTTCCAATTATTGTTGTTTTTAAACACTGGATGCTGTCTTGGTTGTGCCAAGAGAATGGAAAATGTGGAGTAAAGTATCAGTGTTGTGCATAAGGGTGGAGGTAACATGGGAAAAGGAGAAGTGTATATAGGAAAGAATATGCCTTTTTGTTTGTTTGTTTATTTGTTCTTTGTTGGGACCATTTCTTTTTTAAGGCTGAGGTTTTCAGTATTTTTATGACAATTTTAAGTTTTGGGATATTTTATATTAGAAAAGGAATACATGTAAGTAGGGTGGTAGTGAAAGGCAGTTACCTTTTATTGCTATAGCTATGCAGTGTACTGCCATATTCTGGGTTTAATTCCAGGGGGGAGGAGATGTATTTCCCCATTAGTTCAAGTGAAAACAAGATTTGGTCTATTCATCAACCCTTGAACAGCAAAAAGCATGTGCCAGTTAGAATGTTTGTGTTAGTTTGCTTTAACCAGTTCAATACCAGTTTCATATAGAAGTTGAACTATGTATTGTACCTGATAAAATGAACAAATTTAAGTAAAACCTGTGATAATTTTTACTGAAATTTCTCATTTAAAGCACATAAGTTAGAAAAAGGGATCAGGGAGTTGCTTAGTTGAAAAGTTAAAGAACATAAGCCAAAAGGATGATTTTAAATAAAATAGGAGCCGGGCGTGGTGGCGCACGCTTGTAATCCCAGCATTCGGGAGGCTGAGACCGGAGGATCCGGGTTCGCGGCCAGCCTCAGCTACCTAGTGAGGCACTCCGCAACTTAGTGAGACTCGGTTTCAAAATAAAGAATAAAAAATGGGGCTGGGGGTATAGCTCGGAGGTAGAATGCCCCTGAGTTCAA
>PVLC010004028.1:0-14678 GCA_004027655.1 Graphiurus murinus | reverse complement strand
ATAAAATAAAATAGGAATCTCCTGAGTAGTATACCAAGACGTGATGGTTTATACCCCAAGACTTCTGTTGACATTGAAACTGTTCTAGAAGGCTGACCAGTATCATCCTAGGCCTATCCTAACTGTCTTAAATTGAGATTGATGTTGGAATTCTCTTGGATTTGAGACATAGCGTTTCATTAAAACTCTTGGCCTACCCCCCTCCCACATTATATTCTTCTTGAACTTGAGAGAAAACTTCTAGATTTTTGGTTGTTTTTATAGTACTGTGATCAGTTTTGTTTTGGTATATTTCTGTTTTTGTTTGCAATGCTGGGCATAAAACTCAGGGCCTTGCACGTGCTAGGCAAACAGTTTACCACTGAGCTATATTCCCCCAGTCAAGACAGATTTTTTGGGAAAATGTTGTCAGTTGTGTCATTTGTATTGTGTAAATAAGAAGCGGACGAAATCCAATTTGGCTGAGTAACATTTTTTATTGGGAGGACAGTTTTGTTGGTTGGGGGCTGTTTGTCCACTATAGGCAATAAAGTTTCTTCTCCCCATGTGGGACCTTGAAGTATAGGATAAAGTAGAAGTGATTACAAGGATGCTGGTTGCCTGAGTGAGTGAATGCAGATTCCGGAGGTGTCTGACTCAATCACAAAGTCATTTGTTTATTAGCATTTAATGAGTGTTATGAGCCAAGCACTGACTGAGCTAGGGAGGTACTGTAATACTTAAGTGAATAAGGCATTGTTCACTTTTGTATGTTGCTTACATGTTAGAAGGGGGAAAGATACATCAACAGATAACAGTGACACACAAGTACTGCTGTTATAGTTGTAAGCACAGGGTGGGTGGTCAACACCTCACACAGCCCCTGGAGGTAGAATCAGCTCAAGGAGAAAGATGGGAAGGGTAGAGTGGTGAGGGTGTTCTATGGGTAGAGAGTGGCCCAGATCAATGCAGAGTGTCTTGTGGAAATGCATTAATAAAGAGACAAATAGTTGAGTGTGGCTAGAGCGTGAGCAGGTTTTTAGGGTGGGTGCTAGAGGGAAGAGAGGGCAAGGAGGCTGCAGAGGACTGTGACCAGTTGAATGTGGACACACAGGTTAAGAATGCATCAAAGATGCAAAAATCCTAAGGGGTTTTGATGTGGGGACACCTGGGTAAAGGGTGGGACCATTCTCTGAACTAGGAACTTGGAAGAGAGAGCACAAAGGAGGAAGAAATTCAGTTTTTGATACATTTAATTTGAAAAGGTTGTGAAATCTAGCACAGTGGTTAAGAGCGGCAGCTTTTAGGGCTGAGGGTGTAGCTTGGTGGTAAAGCACATGCACAACATGAGTGAGGCCCTGGGTTTAGTTTTTAGTGCAACACACACATGTGGGGACACACACACACACACACACACACACACACACACACTCTCTCTCTCTCTCTCTAGCAGCTGCAGAGACATAAATGCAAATTTAGAGTTTACTTCTAATCTATTGTTTGTACAAACTTGAGCAAGTCATGTTATCTCTTCATAACTTTTTGTCATTTATAAAATGAGGTTATATGTTGTAAGGGGTGTAGGTTGGAGGAAGAATGCCCCTGGATTCCATCCCCAGTGTTGCAATACATACATACATACATACGTACATACATACATACATACATACAAAAGAGATGCCTCCTTCCTTGAAGGTTTGGCATCTTTAAGAATACCTGCCCGCAAGCCCAAGCCCTGTCTCATGCAGCACCCCTTCTTCAGAGCCCTCATTCTCCTCTGTGCCTCCAGCTGGTCATGCTTCTGTGTCCAGGGCATCATCCTCCCAAGCCAGAGCTAGTCTGTCTCAGATGCTGCACATTTGACAGCAACTTCCCGTGTTCTCGGCGCTTTCATTCTCTAACTCTAGCTAAACCAATTATCTGCTTTCATCAACATCTCACATTCCTTGACTTGCCCAGTTTTGTTCGAATCAATGAGCTGTTGGGGAAGAAAAATAATGCTTTCTTTGACCCTCATTCATTCTTAGTTGGAATGGGAGTTCTGTATTGGAATAGACTCATGTGATAAAAGACAGAACAAGAGAAAACCAAACCAGCTTGTTAAGATATTCTTGGGAGACACAGGAGGGACCCTGGGAGACCAGAATATGCCACCCCAAAATATGAAGGATTGTCGGAATGAAGCCAACTAAGACCCAGATGTGGGAAAGTGCTCTGCCCTCAACTTGCCTGGAAGAAGAGACAGATATTAAAAAAGTATCCTGCCGGGCCACTCTTCTACCAGGGATAAAATAGTTAACCACTGAAGACAACTCTAGACCTCTGTGGGATTGGAGATGGTACCAGAGGATTCTATATGACTGTCGTTCATTTGCCTTTCCCACGTGGCCACCCCTAGAGACTCAATGTCTTTTCTCTTGTCTGATCACTTCTCTAAAAATTCACTTTTCTTTGTTGAAGGTGCTATATAAGCTAGAAAGCAAGGCCACCGCTTTGAGAATGTCTCATTCTCTGGGTGTCTTCTGCATATATGTGAAATATACTTGTTCATGAACTTCTGTTAGGATTTATTTTATTAATCTGTCCTTAGTTCCAACTAAGACCTTAGGAGGGCGGAAGAAAAATTGTTTCCTCCAGCGATAGAACCCTCTCCTGTCTTTCCACCTTTTCCTATATGTCTGGTATTTCCTATCTTCTTGTCAATATTCTCTGCTTCCTACACCCTGTCCTTACCGCACAGCCACTCAACCGAACCTCAGTCTTGATCCATCAGCCATATGTCTTCTTCATTCCCACCTTAAGCTAGGAAGTGCTACTAGAGAAAACCATACTACCACATGGACTACCACCACCACGGATTCCAGATCTGTGATCTCAACGGGGCAGTGAAAGACATCTAGCAATTCTGCTTGGTCCCCTGGGTCAGCATCGTTGAGGGAATTAAATACATCTGTGCTTCCTGTGGGTCTCGTGGAGTCTGTGAGTTGGCCAAATTTGAGTTATTGTAGAGAGGGAGGCCTAGGATCACTAAAAACGTAGAAGTGGTGTACAGTATTGAAGATGTAAGAGACTTTACCGTGGGGGTGGATATTTCCGGAACGTTTGGGAATGGTGGCAAGCTGGGCAGGGGAAACGGAACACAGGCGACATATGGGTACTGGAGGCTCAGTGACAGGAAGAACTTGAGTTTGAGTGGAGGCCAAGTGTGACCCGGCTGCGAGACACGAAGGCTTCAGGTTTCCACAAGGAACTCTGCCATAAGTATTTTGTTTGCTTTGGATGCTGGCTGACAGGTTGTTGGTGAGAGTCTCTGAGAGGCGATGCTAGGACTCAAATGGTGGTGGGAGGGTATCCATGTGTCCCGCACCTGGTGAGCACTTGGTGTGAGTATTTCATCTTACCTTCAGAACCACCCAACAAGGAAGACACCATTAGAGCATCATTCAGGTTTTAGAGATGAGGAAAATGGATCATAGCTTTTGTGTCGGCCATTGCACTGTTGCTGTTCAACTGTCGACTCAGGCAGTGGGAATTGAAAGTCTCTGCTCATCGCTGTATGGCTTCCAGGGTTTGGGGGGGGGGGAGCTTGATTACTTCCTAGGGTCCCACGTGATATCCAGCCATCATTAACCTGTCATTTGTGGAAGACTCAGGCTGTTTGGACAAAGAGATCTCAAATCAGAGATTATGAATGGTATCTGCAGACTTACAACTTTTAGCATTTGATTTATTTTTCCTTTTTGTTTTAGTTGCAAATCATCATGAAAAGTCTGATATATTCAGATAGATAGTGTCCAATATTAATAGTCTTTTGGGGGGAGTACCAGGAATTGGACCCAAGGACATTTTACCTCTGAGGTACACCCCTAGCCCTTTTTATTTTTTGTTTTGAAACAGGATTTAAGTTACAGAGGGTCTTGCTAAGTTGCTGGGCCTGGCCTCGAATCTGTGATCCTCCTATCTCGGCCTCTCAATAACTGGGATTACATGTGGGCGCCACTGTGCCTGGTTAACAGTCTATTTTTAAGAATACCTTAAATCACTGTGTGAAGAAGATATTCAGATAATTAGGAATAGTAGAGGAAGTTGAAAATGAGTTAATATGTTATTCTGTTAGAGCTTGGTTCATAACATAAATGTGCATTTTTAAATGATAGTTTTTAAAATAGTGCATGTGTGTATGAGAAGCAGTCTGAAATTCACCTATTGGAAATATTTAATAAGAATGCATTGTTTTTTCTTGGTTGATATTTAACCATTTTTAGACCTTTAAACTCCTCTTCTAACATCCTTTCTTGGGAAAATACTGTGTTGCACTCAAAGCTTTTATGCTGGCACCTGTGGTTGAAGTTTACTGACTTCCTTAGTTAGAAGGTGATTACTTTTGTAACTGGACTAACTTGGAATATTTTTGAATCAGCAAAAAGCAGCACTCCCTCCCCTTCCCACCACCCTCCTCCTTCCTGGTGCTAAATACCGCTCATGTAGCTCCTGCATTGTAAGGCTCCCCAGAGGAACTGGTTTTATAATCTGTAAAGACTTACAGGGACCCATTGTGAAATTTTATTTATAGGCTCAATGTTTTAACCACAGTTTTCTAGATCAGTTTCTCTGAACCTTTATTTTCATAGATTTTGATTAACTTAAGGCAACTAATTAAAAAACTTTAGCTTTTACTTCTCTTTTACAGAAATAGAATTAGGAGAAGAAAGTCAAGTTTTTGCTTCTCCCTTTGTGAGATAGAGTAACAACAACCGCAGCAATAAAATAGGTTGCCTATATTGAACATGTATGTACTCTTTACCTGCTGTTACACTGAAGACAATGCTGACTTCACACATACAGTATAATAATCATCATCATTATTTTACAAGTGAAGGGACAGTCTTAAATGAGTTAAGTAACTTGAGCATGTAAGTGGTGGAGATGTAAATGCGTGGGCTGCAGAAAGGCATGCTAGCAGAATTTTAGACCAGAATATCCTTGGAAGTTGGGCAGAAAATAGTGATTTCTTTTTTTTACAGTTGGAAAAAAAAAAAAAAAAAGAAATCCCTCTTATTGTGCACACAAGTTTTTTTTTTTTTTTTTTTTTGCCATGTTATGGAGATTAGCATGAAATCCTTGGAAGGATGATAAAAAATTGAGATACTCTGATACTCTATTCCACTTTCAAATCCTGGCCATTTGTCAGGCTGAGTGTCTCAGACCACTGAGGTGGAGCTCTCTGGGCACTGGCTGCCTCTGTGTGAGCTGGAGAAAGGGTGTGGGCCCCCAACACCACCTTCAGCAAGTGGGGGTGCAGGGCTGCCAGGCCTGGAAGGGCTGTAACGGCTGCAGCCATCCTGCCCAGGTCCCTGGGGTGGCTGTGCCCCTGGCACTTGTGGCAGCTGGGAGGAATAAAGAGCTTCTTGTGTGAGTTCCACTCTGCTGCATGACAAGGTTTTCTTTAGTCTGGAGCTTTTTTTTTTTTTTTTTCCCCTTCCACTCTCAGTCTTTCAGTTTAACTCTGTATTTTGACCTCTGAGTTCTGTGTTTTGTTTATAATCTCTTAATAAGACTTTAGACCGAAAAGGGCCTCAAACATTATCTGCGTTTGCTTCCTACCTCCTCGTTTTATAGAGGAGGAAGTTGACTCACAGACATGGAATGACTTACCCGCAGCGATGGGACTCATGGCCAGGACTAGGGGCAGGTCTCATGACTCTGATCTAGTGATTCTGTTCCTGTTATGGAATGATTTGTTCCTCCCTGGGTCTTGCTTACAATCTCTTAACTTGCTCATCCTGATTCTGGCTTGCCTCCTGCATTCTTGATCCCCTGGCTTTGCTTCTTGCTCTGACTGAGGGAACAGTTGCTTGCTGGTGTCAATCCCAGCTTTGGAATTACTGTGTAACCCTTGGTAAAGTCACATTAGGTGACTTAGTATAATTATCTGCAGGTTAAGTAGAACACTTATCAAAGAAATTCTCTTGGGAAAATGTCAATCATGGAAACTAGTGGCTTGTTATTATTCAGTGGAAGAGACTGATTGGAAAAAATGAAAACAAGTAAAATATAGGGGAAATCAGTTGATAAAGGTTTCAAGTTAAACAAGCTGAATCAGAGAATAATAGAGAATTGCAGCCAAATGATGATATAATGTAATTAACAGGAAAACGTACTATTTCTTTATTTGTTACACAGAATACAATACCTGTTGGATCAAATTCTGCTCAGCAGATGGTAGTATAGAGTAATTTATAGGTCTCCTTCTAATCAATTTGAAACATTTATGTAAATTATTTTTAATCTGATTAGCAAAGAAGAATGTAGAATTTTTCAGTACTGTGGAATTTGGTATGGTTAAGTTGGAAACAAATGACTGAAATCTGCCTTTTTCAATCTATTAACCTGTTTGAAACTCAGTTTTCCTGTATGTACAATGGGGAAGACATATTTAGATTTTAAGTGGGAGTTACTTACGAGGTTTGAATAAAATAGCCCTTGTAATGTACCTAGCACATAGCAGGCTCTTAATCTGTATTAGTTTCCTTCCTTCCTAATGATTTAACACTGTCTCTTATATTTAGATATCTGATATCCATGTTACTGGAGAGTCAGAGGATATGTCTGCAAAAGAGAGATTGCTACTGTGGACACAGCAGGCAACAGAGGGCTATGCTGGAATACGGTGTGAAAATTTCACTACCTGCTGGAGAGATGGGAAACTATTTAATGCCATCATCCATAAATACAGGTATGGAATTTGTGTTTTTTTCCCCACTGTACAAACATAAGACATGTTTTTTCATTTCTAAATTTTAGAATACTCATTATTATTATAGAAGCAGTCTATGTACATGGCAGAGAATTAGAAAATACAAAAAAAATAAAAACATTGCATTCCCATCACTAAGAACACATCACAGTTGTAAACTTCAGTGCACACGCATGCAGAGTCCAATATAGATATAATGTGGCTTTGAATTTTGCCAGTAACTTAACAGGTGGTGAGCTCTGATATGCAGACTCTGCAGGTAGGCGACCTGGATTGTGTGCACAGGGGGCTGGTGAGTAGGGAGGTCAGCATTTAGTTCAGACTTACAGCTCACAAGTTTCCAAATCATATCACCTCGTCTAGTTACTCTAGTAAGTAGCTGGGCTTAACAGTGGCCAATTTGGGGATGGTAAGCAATTTTTTGGTGAAAATTATTAAGAACTAAATCCACACTAATACGTACATAGCGCTTACTAAGTAGCAGGCACTGTTCTAAGCGGTTTACATGTGTGAATCGATTTAATCCTCACAACATCCTTATTGTCATCCCCAGTAAACTGACAGAAAGTGGGACACACAGAAGATATTTGCCCAGTCACATAACTAGCTGCAGCTAGTGGGTTTTGAACCTAGGCAGCTTGGCTCTGAGTTTGTGTTTTTACTGTCAAATCCACAGAAAAGGTTCATTGAAAATTGTATATATTTTTTTTCTTGCGGTACTGGGGATTGAACTCAGGGGCATTCTACCTCCAAGCTATACCCCCAGCCCTATTTTTTATTCTTTATTTTGAAACAGGGTCTCACTAAGTAGCGGAATGCCTCACTAGATAGCTGAGGCTGACTGTGAGCCCAGATCCTTTGGTCTCAGCCTCCTAAATGCTGGGATTACAAGCGTGCGCCATCACACCCGGCTGAAAACTGTATATTTCTTGATCTCACTTTTTTCCTTAGTTTTACAAAGATGTGTCATGTTATTAAAGAACTAAATATATTCCTAAAGAAACTAAACCCAAGCTCTAAATTTATTTAACTGAAAAACTTATTTGATTATAATAAAATAATAATTATGTGGAATAGTTAATGGTTTGAGGCATTCTGGTAAGTGCTTTACATATGTTATCTCCGTCAAATCGTCTACCAAACCCATAAAGCAGGTCCTCTCTTCCCACTGCTATGGATAAGGAACGTGGGGTTTACCGAGATCATGCTGCTAATAAGTCATGAAGCTAAGACTGAGGCCCAGCTTCTTTTGATTTGAAATCTCCTATTCCCTTTTTTCCTTTCTTCTTTTCACTCCCCTTTCCTTTCCCTCTCCACTTTTTATTTGGGAAATTCAACATCTACAAACTAGTACTGAATCCTCTAGGTATGCATTCCCCCAAATCCCTATTTTTAAACACTGTAATAGTTTCCTGTCTTTTTGGAACAACAGGTAAATAAAGGTGGATGTAGGCTGCAAAATTAAAAAGAAAAGCTGGCATAAGCTTGTAATCCCGATTTGGGAGGCTGAGACAGGAGGATTGCAGCCAGCCTCAGCAACTTAATGAGACCCTGTTTTAAACTAAAAAATAACAAAGTATAGCTCAGAGGTAGAATGCCCCTGAGTTCAATCCCCAGTACCAATAAAATAAATAAAATAAAAAGAAAAGCTGGGATCAACTTACGTGTACTTTTTCAAAGCAAAATTCCAGAGCTTTTTGAGTAACAAGGGGCCAAGAAGTTTTGGTAGGTAGACACTGCTACTGTATTCCTGCACTTCTCAGGTGACTTAGCACACAAGGGCTGAGTAGCAGGACACATTCTGTACACTAGGTGATAAACGTCTTCATGGCTGTCAGGTGTGGTGTGCACACCTGTAATCCCAGTACTTGGGAGGCTGAGACAGGAGGATCACTGGTTAGAGACCAGTCTCAGCAACTTAGTGAGGTTCTCAGCAACACCGCAAGACCCTATTTCAAAACAAAAAATAAAATAGGTCTAGAGTATAGCCCAGAGGTAGAAGAGGTAGAATACCCATTGATTCTATCCCCAGTACTACACACAACATTTTTTTTTTCATGGACTTTGCATAAAAACAATTTGATTGTGATACCCAAAAGGCTTATGTCAAGATGCATCTTCAAAGGATGTGTTCTGGTCTCTTCTTTGAAACTTTTTAGGTAGAAATAAAACAGCTCTTCTGAAGTTATCTGTTTTATAAAATCAGTAGTTTCTGAGTATTGTCTCTTGAATATTCATGAAAAGTTATAGGAACAACAATAACAACAACAACAACAATATATATATATATATATATATATATATATATATATATATATATATGCTGTATATTTTTCTCCTAAGTACTTAAACAAGTCACTCTATATGCCATAGATCCTAAAATTTCTCATGGAAGTTTAGTGTTATAGAGCTCTTGATTGCTTTAGGTAAGAACTTGAACCTTGTGAACGTTGCTTGTTTTGAACTTTTATTTTGACACAGTGATCACTTATAAAAACTGGCTTTAACTTTGATTTTCAGTTTTACTAGCTCGCTTTGTTTTTCTTTGTTAGAATTCATTGTAGAAATACCATATATCAGGCTTAAATGCTTAAAGGATTTCTTTGTTGCTAAAATTCTGTGAGGGTATCTTGTGTCTCATAAAATAGTACCCTGATTTTTTTCACTAGAAGAAACCTTTCATCTGTGCACTGTATTTTTAAAGTTCTCCCTTTACTTAAGAAAACAATTGAGTTCTTTTGTTTCAGAATGTGTAAGAACTAAATGGATAGGGTTGAATTGCATATATTTCTTACTATTGAATGCCTTGATTTATGCCAAAGACATAAAGAGACAAAGTTCTAAGCAATTTAAATACCACCATGAGCAGGTTTTTGGGTATTGAATAGTTATAATCACATTTGGATAGTCATGTCTCCATTAACAGTTACTTTTACATAACAAGAATTCTCATACATTTTGTGATTTATTTGGATTTGCCATAGAAACAACCCATTTAATTGGCTTTATTTACATATACTTGTTTAGGTTCAAAGTTTATTATTATTATTTTATTTGGCTTTGATAGTACAAATGACCTGAGATGGGACATGGATCTATTCTCTAACCACCTGGAATACTTAGTTGAGACAGATCTGAAGAGTGAATGAGAGCTCAGCAGGATGGAACTTCGTGATTGCTGCAGCAGATGGAAGGATGGATGTGCAACCATTATGCACCAGGTTTTCATACCTAGATAGACTAGGAAACATTACTCTGGTGATAAGAAGGAAAGTCTGTAGCATTTTGTCATTTAAAAGTAAGCCAGTATTAGGTAGGTGTGGTGGTCCACACCTGGAATTCCATTACTTGGAAGACTGAGACAGGAGAATCCCAAGTTCAATAAGACCTTGTTTCAAAATAAAAAATAAAATAGGGCTGCAGGTGTAGCTCAAAGGTAGAATGACTCTGGGTTCAATCCTTAGTACCACAAAAGTAAATTAAAGTAAAAATAAACCAGTATTTATAATAAGTGATTTAGCAAAATTTTTGTGATTTAGTAAGATTTTTAGTAAAATTTTGTCCTTTAAAATTTTAGACATAAGCCAAGTGTGGTGGCGTATGCTTGTAATCCTAGTACTTGGGAGGCTGAGACAGGAGGAGAGGATCGCAGGTTTGAACCCAGCCTTGGCAACTTAGCAAGACTCTGAGTAACCCAGTGAGACCCTCTTTCTAAATAAGAAATAAAAAAAAATCGGGCTGGGGGTGTAGCTTGAAGATAAAATGTCTCTGGATTCAATCCCCAGTGCCCCCCCCCAAAAAAAAAGACATATTGATCTGCCATAAGAACAGAGGAATGGTATCCTTCAGATTTTAAATTAATATAAACTATACTAATCAAGAGGTATTAGTCAGCCAGGTAGTGACATATATCTGTAATCTTAGTACTTGGGAGGCTGAGATAGGAAGATTGCAGGTTCATAGCCAGCCTCAGAAACTTAGTGAGGCCCTCTGCAACTTATGTTTCAAAATAAAACTTAAAGTAGAGCTGGGAGTGTAGCTCAGAGGTAGAATGCCCCTGGGTTTGATTCTCAGTATCACAAAACAAAAGAAAGAAGTTGTGAGTTGCTGGGGTGGTAGAACATACCTTTAATCCCAGTACTTAGGAGGCTGAGACAAAAGGATCACAGATTTGCTGCCAGCCTTAGTAACTTAGGCCTTGTTTCAAATAAAAAACAAAATAGGACTAGGAGTGTAGCTCAGAGGTAGAATGCATCTTGGTTCAATCCCATTATTCCACCACCAAAAAAAAAAAAAAAAAAAAAAAAAAAAATTATTAAGTACATTAGTGTGTATTGTCTAGCATGTTTTTATTAGCATGCTCACATGTGATATGACTTTTAAAAATGAAGAGAATATTTGTTAACCCCCAGTAAGCAATATTTTACTAACAATTCAGTCTCCTAAAATTTTACATAGAAAACTTAGTTATATATTTTTTATGTTTCTTTGGAGAACTGTTACATGAAATAAAAATAAAAAGAAGTTTATATAGTAAGGACAGTTTATAGATTTTACAGAATAAAAATGATCCATGAATACAAAAAGAAAGTAACTGTCACAAGATAGATACTCAAGAAATATATGCAAAATGTTAACCATGTTGACTTTCTGTCCCAGCTTTAAAAAACATATGTTAGGAGACAGGTGTGATGGTGCATGCCTGTACTCCTAATTTTTGGGAGGTTGAGACAGGAGGATTGCAGGTTTGAAGGCAGCCTCAGCAATGGATCCTCAGCCATGTAGCAAGACTCTCAGCAACCTAGCGAGACCCTGTTTTAAAACAGCTCAGAGTTAGAATGCCCCTGGGTCCAATCCCTAGTACCACAAATAAAATAAAATTTAGCCTTTAAGGTTAACCCAGTCCTACAAATAGATCATCTCCATTTTTTATCAGTGAAAAAACAGGCTCAAAAGGTGACCAGCATGCTCAGAATCACATACCTTTCAAATTATAGGTGCTTGCTCTGGGTTCTCAAGGCTTCCTAGACCTCTATGTAACTACTTACATACTTTGCTTTAGGCAAATGAAATTTCAAGAAACGGAATTGCTGACCAGAACAATTATGATGGTGCAAACTTGAAAACTAATAATATTTAGCAAAGATACATGGAAATTATTGATGAATGTAAGAAATGGCTAAGTACATGTAAAACTCTCATCTGAGACTTTTGCTCCTTGTTAGAAAATGAGGGACAAAATTAGTTGCTTAGTTCAGAGTTAGTCAACAACGAAAATAACATCAGCAGCAACTCATAGTAGAGTGTACGGACAATTTTAGATAAGTGAATATTGCCACCAAGCACACCTGTATTTGGGATGCCGAGACAGGAGGTATCTCAAGTACTTGGGAGGCTGAGAGAGGAGCATCACAGGTTCAAGGGCATCCTCAGCAACTTAGTGAGACCCTCAGCAAATTATCACGACTCTGTTTCAAAATAAAAATTAAAAAGGGCTAGAGTTATAACTCAGAGGTAGAATGCCCTCGAGGTTAAACTCAGAGGTTCAATCCCCAATATCACATACACATAGACTAAAAAGATATTAAACTACTTAGTCTAAATAAAAGCAGAATGGCGAATGACCTATTCATAATAGTTTAGTATGTTACATTATCCCAATGAGTTAAAGAGCTTGGGTTATGCCATGGGTAATGACAAAATAGTATGACTGAGTTGAAGAGATTACAAGGAATAGCTCTATAGGCTCTGTGTAAATAGATTACAGATGGACACGTTGGTTATCCATTAAATCTCTGGTAGGAAATTTGTTCCTAGTTTCTTCTAGGAATTTCTGTGTGTTATGCCCAGCTTTCAAGGGAAAGGACTCAGGATAACAACGCCACACACCTGTACTAGTTCCTGCTTGTTTTGTGTGTATAAATGTTTGTTGCGTAATAAAATCTTTTCAGTGCACACTACAGGTGGTAAAAGATTTTAGTTGAATAAGCCACATTATTGCCCATTACCTTAATTTTCATTCAAAAGCATAACAAGGAAGACTAGATTTGATGAATCTGTATCAAAAGGATGTCACTAGAGCATTTGATGAGTAAGCAGCTTAAAAGCAAGAGAGAATGAAGCAGTATTAACTGAGCGCCAGCAGCCATGGGTTCTAGGAGTGTCCTTTAACACTAGTGGATTAATAAGTCACCAAGAGTAGGTGAGCAGAGAAGAGTAGAACTCGTGACGGGCCTGTGTGCTCTTCAGAGGCAGCGCTACAAGCTGAGGGCTCACCTGTGCCATTATTTAAGGGTGTGTTCAGGAATCACAGTAGAATCAGTTTACTTCTTTCTGAGACAGAGCTCTGACTTTCAGCTTGAAGTTCAGCACCTCACTGGTCTAACTTCTGTCTCTCTCTCCAAGTGGCTTTCTGCCCTAGAACATTGATGAAAGCCAAGTTCCCAGTCAGCAGCACCCGGCAGCATTCAGTGGAAAAACACGTTCTCCCAAGCAGGCATGAACACGAATGTGGAACATGAGCCAGAAAGAACCGTGCAAAATGTGCAGTGGGACTGTGAGAACCCAAGGGCGGGCTATGGAAAGACACTCAGGATATCAAGACTAAAACGCTAGCGGGCGCATGTATGCTCAGGCGGGATTATTTCCACTTACTCGTTTCTACCTGTCCTGTTCTTGTTTTTGTTATCCCGTTCATTTACTTGAATCTTCTTTTAAGGGCCCTGACATTCTTTTCTCAGGCATGTTGTCAGTATATTAGCCCTGTAAGACTGGACATTTTGGGGATGGGCTGTATGCAAGAGCATACCACTTAAATATTTTCTAATTAAGCAGTGTATAACTGAGCAGCAATTATTTGCTCATTGTTTGCATTTTGAATTGGAAGTTAATGGGACCATTTATTTCATTGTGGTAAATGTTTAAAGATGCTTTGACTGGGAAGGTTAGACTGTAAGGCTGTGGTCAGAGTCATCTTTATGTGTATGACCTGGAGGCTGGTGATTCAGTCACATGCTTGGATTCAGTCACACCTAAACTGAATTGAACTGGTTTAATACAGGGAGGAGGCCCTTAAGGGCTTGAAATGTTCTCATAGGATATTGGGTTAGTGTTGACTAAGTGGTTCTTCCCCCTCCGTCCTCAGGCTGCAGAGTCCAGAGATAGGTGTGTCTACGTGTGTGCACATATATGGGTGTGGGCTCTGGTTTGTGTGACCAGGAGCCAGACCACACAGAGCCCTGAAGGCTACTTTTATTTCTCTTTCTCTTTCTCTCTCTCTCTCTCTCTCTCTCCCCTTTCTTTTTTTCCTGGTGGTGGTACTAGGGGTTGAACCCAGGGCCACTGTATCTCTGATCCATAGCCCCAGCCCTATTTTGCTTCTTATTTTGAAAAAGGGTCTCACTAAGTTGCTGAGGTTCTTGCCAGGTTGTTGAAGCAGCAGGCCTTGAATCTGTGATCCTCCTGCCTCAGCCTCCCAAGTACTGGGATTACAGGCATGCACTGCTTCTGGTTTCAGGATGCTTTGATCATTTATAAAGTTAGAATGCAGCTGGGTATAGTGGCGCATGCTTGTAATCCCAGCATTTGGGAGGCTGAGACCGGAGGATCTGCATTCGAGGCCAGCCTCAGCTACCTAGTGAGGCACTCTGCAACTTAGTGAGACCCTGTTTCAAAATAAAGAATAAAAAATAGAGCCGGGCGTGGTGGCGCACACTTGTAATCCCGGCATTCGGGAGGCTGAGACCGGAGGATCCGAGTTCGAGGCCAGCCTCAGCTACCTAGTGAGACACTCCGCAACTTAGAGAGACTCGGTTTCAAAATAAAGAATAAAAAATAGGGCTGGGGGTATAGCTCGGAGGTAGAATGCCCCTGAGTTCAATCTCCAGTATCGCAAAGAAAAAAAAAAAAAATAGGGCTAGGGGTATAGTTTGGAGGTAAAATG
>PVLC010004027.1:64959-89897 GCA_004027655.1 Graphiurus murinus | reverse complement strand
TTTTTGCAGTACTGGGGATTGAACTCAGGGGCATTCTACCTCCGAGCTACACCCCCAGCCCTATTTTTTATTCTTTATTTTGAAACCGAGTCTCACTAAGTTGCGGAGTGCCTCACTAGGTAGCTGAGGCTGGCCGCGAACCCGGATCCTCCGGTCTCAGCCTCCCGAATGCTGGGATTACAAGCGTGCGCCACCACACCCGGCTTTCTGTGTATCTTCTTATCAGTAAGAAAACCCCAGAAGTTCTGAAGTAGATTCCTCTAATGTGCTATTGAATAGTGTTGGTCACATTCTTATGCCTAAATCAATCTCTTTGAAGATAATGAGACTACCGTGATTGGTTGAGATGGACCAATAAGGGTTTACCTCCTGTGTTGGAAGGACCCCAGCCTCAACTAAGTATATAATCACCCTGTGCCTGAATGCAACCAGGGTTTTATTAATAAAGAACAAGTTAGAGAGAGCTGGGTATGTAACTCAGTGATAGAACACTTGGTTAGTTCTGAAGGAAATACACACACACACACACACACACACACGCATTTTTTATATATAAAAAGTAAGTTAGGGTGTGGTTTTAAGTCAGCAACCAGCTACATCTGCCAGTTATGGCTTCCAAAAGGTTAAGGGCTACTATTTTTTTTTTTTTTTTTTTTTTTTTGCGGTACTGGGGATTGAACCCAGGGGCATTCTACCTCCGAGCTATACCCCCAGCCCTATTTTTTATTCTTTATTTTGAAACCGAGTCTCACTAAGTTGCAGAGGGCCTCACTAGGTAGCTGAGGCTGGCCGCGAACCTGGATCTTCTGGTCTCAGCCTCCCGAATGCTGGGATTACAAGCGTGCGCCACCACGCCCGGCTAAGGGCTACTATTTTAACAGTTTTTAAGATAGGCAGTGTTTCTAAAGTGAAATACACAATCAGAACAAAACTCTGTTCAGCTATCAGGAGAATGACTCATGTTTAAGAATTTCTAGGGTTTTGTGGGGGGGGGTTGTTTTGTTTTGGGTTTCTCTCTTTTTTTCTTTTCCTTTCTTTCTTTCTTTCTTTCTTTCTTTCTTTCTTTCTTTCTTTCTTTCTTTCTTTCTTTCTTTCTTTCTTTCTTTCTTTCTTTCTTTCTTTCACTGGGGATTAGACCTAGGGGCATTCTACCTCCAAGCTACACCCCCAACCCTATTTTTTATTCTTTATTTTGAAACTGAGTCTCACTAAATTGCGGAGTGCCTCACTAGGTAGCTGAGGTTGGCCACGAACCCAGATCCTCCGGTCTCAGCCTCCCGAATGCTGGGATTACAAGCGTGCGCCACCATGCCCGGCAGATATTTGTTTTTAACATGTATATTTACTGTTAAGGCATTCAACAACATCGTTTTCACTCCCAGCCCTTTTTATCTTTTTTTTTTTTTTTTTTTTTGCAGTACTAGGGATTGAACCCAGGGGCATTCTACCTCTGAGCTACGCCTCCAGCCCTATTTTTTATTCTTTATTTTGAAACAGGGTCTCACTAAATTGTGGAAGGCCTCATTAAGTAGCTGAGACTGGCCACAAACCCGGATCCTCTGGTCTCAGCCTCCCAAGTACTGGGATTACAAGTGTGTGCCACCATGCCTGGCCTTTTTATCTTTTAAAATTTGAAACAGGGTCTTGCTAAGTTGCTAAGACTGGCCTCGAACCTCCTGGTACTACCAGGATTACAGGTGTGCACCCCACACCTGGCTATAACATCATTTTAACTTAGTTAAATAGTGGGCTTTTTAAACAATTTAAACATATTCAAATAAGCATGTTACTCATTTAGCTACTTATAGATATACTCCATCATATACAGGTATATGTTTATTTATTACAAACCAGTAACATCTCCTAGTATGTGTCTGGTGCTGTGCCCAGCTCCTTATCCACATCCTGATAATACTCCTATATTAGTAGCTACCCTACTGTTACCCTCATTGGACCTAAGGAGAAAAATGAGGATCACTTGCCCAAGGTTGCATATGTATTGAGTAGCAAGCCAGGACTAAACTCAGGCCTAAGTGATTCCAGTGCCTCTGCTCCTAAATGTGTTTGTGGAGGGTGGCCTTAGTTCTGGGGCCATGGTAGCTGGGGAGAGCTTGTGGTCCTGTTCCAGGGTGCTTTCCAAGGGCTGCCTAATCTTGCTATGAATTAGTCACTTCTTAAGGCCAGTCCTTGTCTTCTCTTTACCCAACTGGTTACTAGAACAAAGCCTGAAGCACAATATATCTGCATGAGTAGGATGAAGCCCTACCAAAACTGAGCCCATTTTTGCTAAAGCATGGCTTTAAAGCTTTGAATTTCTAGAGCATTTTTAGAGCCCTGAATTTCTTGAAAATCAGACTCAGGGGCTTCTTTTGACTGGATGAAGGCAATTTGAGAATAAGCCCCAGACCTTCTTCTGTCCCATAGCAAGAAATTACCATTCCTTTGAGAAAGGATCCCACACAAGGACTAGAACAAACTCTAGGTTTAGCTTGAACATGAATTCTTGTGGAAAGGCCATGCCTGACTCCTAAATTAGGTCACTTCTGCCTCTTCTCCCATGTCCAGTATAAATTTTCCACCAGCACTGTCTACTTCCCCTTTCCTAATCCTGTATTGCAATTACTTGTTAGAATGTCTTCTTTGCTCGCCACTGGGTCCCCCACCATGACGCTAGGAAAGTATGAGAGGAGGGAAGGGGCCAGACAACCTCTGGGTTTCAGCAATCTCTTCATTAAGGCCTAAGTGATTTCTTTACAAAAAAGTTCAATTTGGCTTCTGGTGCTACAGCTGCTTTTGCTTTGTTTTGTCTCTTTTTTTTGGACTGGGGATTGAGCCCAAGGGTATTCTACCTCTGAGCTCCACCACAGCCCTATTTTTATTCTTTATTTTGAACAGTCTCACTAAGTTGTGGAGGACCTCACTGAGTAGCTGAGGCTGGCCGAGAAATTGTGATCCTCCTGTCTCAGCTTCACAAGTACTGGGATTACAAGCCTGCGCCACCACACTGGCTCTCTCTTTTTTAAAAATGTATTTGTAGATGCACATGTTCACATGAAAAGGAAACACTGGCATTAGCTCAAGTTGCTGTATGATGTAGCCATGCCTAGGATTATAGACTCAAACACATCTATCTCATCTCTCTCTTGAGTTTTTAATTAATTAATTAATTAATTAATTGCAGTACTGGGGATTGAACTTGGGAGCATTCTACCTCTGAGTTATACCCCCCCGCCCTATTTTTTATTCTTTATTTTGAAACAGGGTCTCACTAAGTTGCAGAGGGCCTCACTAAGTAGCTGAGGCTGGCTGTGAACCTGCAATCCTTCTGTCTCAGCCTCTCAAGTCCTGGGATTACAGGTATGTGCCACCACACCCAGCGAATTTTTTTTTTAAGGAATTTTTGTGTAGTACTGGGGATTGAACCCAAGACCTCACACATGCTAGGCAAGTACTCTCTCTCTGAGCCATAGTCCTTTATAGACCACAGAGTTTATAATTTCTATAGACTTAAAGGAAATTAGGTCCTCCAAGGTGGCTGCTACTGTTAACTCAGATAAAAACCTTCAATTCTTCCTATCAACTTTATGTAGTCCCATATGCATATGGAGGTTTTGAGCTCTTTAGGTGAAAATTACTTTTTATTAATTATTTGTAGTAAAGGGAAAGAGTTGAGCTTTTGGAAAGATCTTTTGTACCTTTTCTAAATCTTTTATACCTTAGGCGATACTGGTTTTCACAAATCCCTTCTAGTTAATGTCAACTCAACATTAATTAACTTACTCTTTACTTTCTTAAGCACTAATGGAAATACCGGATTATAACCAATCTAATACTCTCTGGACATTCTACCAGACACTTGCTCAATGTGATTTAAGGCAGTTTATAATCACTCTTTGCAGTCTTGAGGCCAGTTTTCAATTCACGAGACTCATATATCCTGGCCAGTTTTAATTAATTTTGCAAGGAAGATGCTAGGAGAAGCACTATTAAATGCTTTCTTATAATCAGGTTATTTCATCCATTGGGTTCTTGTCAGCCACTAATCTTGTAATTTTATCACAACAAAACACAAAAGTTGTTCTTGCATACTTGTTCTTTACTCTTGTTCTTCAGTGCTTAGTACTCATGGTTTGGGTAACTGTCTATTTATGGTTATCATATTTGGAATTGATATTAGAGAATTTCTCTGAATTTATAGCAGTAATTATTAGAATTTATTTGTTAGTGTTAGACTTCGGGCACAGGCTTTAATTGGTATCACATTTGTTCAATTTATTTGGACTTTTGAGTAATTATATCAACTGGGATCCAGTCAGGAGTAGGAAAAATTAAAGAATTATTATTTGGTGAAAAGTAGTTAACTTCTTTTTTGTTGTTGTTGTTTTACTGGGTTTGAACCCATGGGCATTCTACCTCTGAGCCACACCCCTAGACCTATTTTATTGTATTTATTTTGAAACAGGGTCACCCTAGGTTGATGAGTCTCAATACTTGCTGAGGCTAGCCTCAAACCTGAGATCCTCCTGTCTCAGCCTCCCAAGTACTGGGATTACAAGCGTGTGCTACCATGCCTGGCTGAAAGGTGGTTAACTTCTAAGATGGTAAAAGAAGACTCTAAAGTATACAGAGATAGCAACTGTAGAAAGCCACCAAGCTTAAGAGGTAAGGGCAAGTGAATAACAAAGGAATTAGAAACTTCTCCTTAGAGGAGGTCACCACACCTCTAGGGAGAAGACATACAGCTGCAGGAACATGCTGCGATCCTCCTGTCTCAGCTTCCCAAGGTGTGCACCATCACACCTGGCTCTTCTCTTCTGTTTCATTTTTCTTTTTTTTTTTTTTTTGCGGTACTGGGGAATTCTACCTCCGAGCTATACTCCCAGCCCTATTTTTTATTCTCTATTGTGAAACAGGGTCTCACTAAGTTGCAGAATGCCTCACTAGGTAGCTGAGGCTGGCTGCGAACCCGGATCCTCTGGTCTCAGCCTCCCAAATGCTGGGATTACAAGCGTGCGCCACCACGCCCGGCTTGTTTCATTTTTCTTAAACTGTTATTCCCTCCCAACTTTTTAAGTCACCTTGAAGTCTTCTGTTCCTGTCTTCTTTTAACACCTTTTGTGTGGCCATTTAATTTGTTCTCCAGTTATAATGTATGCCTGAATTTCCCACTAAGTTGTAAGGCACTTGAAATCAGGGACTATGCTTTATATGACCTTTGTATATTATAGAAATATTGTATTGTGCACATGCCTATTGAATAGGTAGAATTTTATTTATTTATTCATTTATTCATTTATTTATTTTTGCAGTACTGGGGATTGAACTCAGGGGCATTCTACCTCCGAGCTACACCCCCAGCCCTATTTTTTTATTCTTTATTTTGAAACCGAGTCTCACTAAGTTTCGGAGTGCCTCACTAGGTAGCTGAGGCTGGCCACAAACCCGGATCCTCGGGTCTCAGCCTCCCGAATGCTGGGATTACAAGCGTGCGCCACCACGCCCGGCTTCTATTTTATATTCTTTATTTTGAAACAGGATCTCACTAAGTTGCGGAGTGCCTCATTAGGTAGCTGAGGCTGGCCGTGAACCCAGATCCTCCAGTCTCAGCCTCCCAAGTACTGGGATTACAAGCATGTGCCACCATGCCTGGTTGAATAGGTAATAATGAATAATTTTATATTCACAGTATAAGAAATGGAAACATAGCCTCCGAGGCAATCAGAAAACAAGTTCTTTGATTCTTTTATTGTCATTCTTTTCTCTTGCTACTCTTTCAGAAGTTATCAACAGTCAGCAAATTGTCTTTTGCTCTCTAGAAGGAGTATAATATTAGGAATGCAAAGAGCAAAATGGGAGAGGAGTGAGAGGATGGAAAAATACTTATAATCATGGGGAAAGTTGGAAGTGTGTTATACCATATAGCCTAGGGTAGTAAGCTATACCATCTAAATATTGTGTAAGTATTTACACAATGATAAAATCTAATAAAGCATTTCTCAAAGTGTGACCCTGTTATGTGACACAGGGCTGTAGAACTCTGAGAGGATAGGAGATGGGGAGCTTGTGTGCAAATGGTGAGGAACTAAGGTAAAAGGGTGGGTGGAGAAAAGAGCGTAATCATTACTTTCTGTATTAGGGGAGGTGAGTGGATAATGCTAGATAATGTCTCAAATTGAAAAGTCAAGTACTACACATGTACTGTTTATCTAGAGACATAGAGGTAATATAAAATAATCAGCTAAATAAGGTGAAAGTATTTTCCTTTGGAAGGAGGTAATGGGACCCTGGTTTTTCTTTTTTTTTTTTTCGGTACTGGGGATTGAACTCAGGGGCATTCTACCCCCAAGCTATACCCCCCAGCCCTATTTTTTATTCTTTATTTTGAAACAGGGTCTCACTAAGTTGTGGAGGGCCTCCCTAGGTAGCTGAGGCTGGCCATGAACCTGGATCCTCCAGTCTCAGCCTCCCAAATGCTGGGATTACAAGCGTGTGCCACCACACCTGGCTGACCCTGGTTTTTCTTAACAAACCTTATAGAATCATTTAACTTTGGAAATATGTACTTGTATAACTTAATTGTTAAAAATAGGTGAAATAGGTAATAGGGAGAACAGAGACTGGATGTTGTAACATTTAGAGAGACAAGCTAAGCTAGGTGTGGTGGCACATGCCTGTAATCCCGGTATTTCAGAAGCTGAGATAGGAGGTTCACACGTTCTAGGACAGTGTCTGCAATGTAGCCAGACTCGTGGTAACCCAGCAAGACCCTGTTTCAACATAAAAAGGCTGGGGATGTAGCTTGGAGGTAGAATGCCCCCGGATTCAATCCCAAGTACCAAAAAACAGAACACAATTATAGAGACACAAGCTAAATAATAACATTTAATAGCAAAATTAATGGAAACCCAAATAGGTAAAATGCACATAAATAGGTCAAAAATAAAATATATTTATTTTTCTCTGTTATGTAAAAGGAAGTTACTTACTTTGAATTAACATGTGATTGCTTATATGTTTTCAGTGTTTTTATTTTAAAATCTCTACCCAAATGTCATTATAGTCCAAAATAAATAATTTCACTTTTGGATGAGAAACAATTGTATTTCCATCCAGCGATGGGAAATAAAGCCCAAAATTCAACCAATTAGCAATATTTTGGTAACAGAATTTGATTAAGAAATTTCATTCCTTCTATCCCTTAAAGCCATACTGGGGATTGAACCCAGGGGCATTTTACCTCTGAGCTACATCCCTAGTCCTATTTTTTATTCTATATTTGAAACAGGGTCTCACCAAGTTGCAGAGAGCCTCACTATGTAGCTGAGTCTGGCGGAGAACCTAGATCCTCCAATCTCAGCCTCCCAAGTACTGGCCAGTGAAACTTTTAAGTGATGCTTTTTCTAGTATTTAGTTGGATTGTAATTCATTTGGAAAATATGAAATTCTATGTTAATTTCTATTATTAGGGCCCTCTAAACATTGACCTCTGATAAGAGATAGGTTTTAGTGGATGGATTTTTACTTTCTTAACATGGCATTGAATTGTACATTTAGCATTAGGTCTGGGTGATCTCTCTGGGAGAGTGGAATTGATGGATCCTTTTTCTGCCAGTCCCGGGTGGCCTGCTAGGAGAGCAGATGTTGCTGGTATGGTGGTGCATTCAGGAGTCATAGTGCAAATCTGATCAAGGCATATATTCCCCAAACCACTCAGGCTAGTGTCTCTCCTGGGGAAGAGGACAACATTGACCGCCTATGCTAAAAAGAAAAAAAGAGAGAGAGAAAAGAAAAGAAAGAAAAACTAATTATCAACCTTCAGCAAATGCCATTCAACTCAAATCCCTGAAGACTAAAGGCGTAGGTAACAAATGTTCCTGGAGAGAGGGTTGAGTTGTCACTTGTCTTTTTAATGAATCATCTATGTTTGACTGTAGAATCACTTGCTGTTTCTCCATGTTTTGTGTTTCATCTAAAGAAATACTGAATATTTTTAAGCATAAGAGAAATGTACAATTTTTATTAAGTCCTTGATTTGAACAAAATCCTAGTGTTGGGAGGATAAGAGGTTAGTTTCTTGTCTCTTAAATTAGTCAAGGGACAACTGTCTGTTAACTTACTTGTCCCTAGTAATTCAGCATTTCTTCGTATTTTTTTATTAAACTTGTTACATCCCATTTTTGTCTGCCTTGACTAACTGAGGCCATTGGTCTGTCCTGTTGGAGAGGACAGAATTAGGAAAGAGAGAGACAGAGTCAGACAGAGAGAGAATGAATATGAATATCTGCCACAGTATTAGGAAGAACTTTCCAAATGTTCAGAAATTAAATGGATTCTCTGCTGTGGGAATGCTCAGGCGGAGATCTGTGACTAGCTGCTTAAGGTCAGGTGGGAGCACGTAGATTCACTACTGATCTCAAGTACTCTTTACATTCATAAGAATTAAAGAACCTATTCATTTTGCTTTGAGAAGAAGACCTACAAAATAGCCAGTCTCCATGCGGGTGTGCTCCGTTTTCACAGTACCTCCGTTCATCTCGACTCATGGGTCCCCTGTTGAAGCAGTTGTTGGTTGATGGGGCAGCAATGTCATTAGTGTGTGCCTTGAATTTGAGAGTGTTCTGATAGGGAAATCAACGGGGTTTTTGTTGTTGTTATTGTTTGTTTTGTTTTTGAGGTACTGGGGATTGGACTCAGGGACATTCTACCTCTGAGCTACACCCCCAGCCCTATTTTTTATTCTTTATTTTGAAACAGGGTCTCACTAAGTGGCAGAGGGCCTCACTAGGTAGCTGAGGCTGGCCGAGAACCCGGATCCTCCGGTCTCAGCCTCCCAAATGCTGGGATTACAAGCGTGCACCACCACGCCCGGCTCAACGGGGTTTTAAATTGCCATTTAGAGTGCAAGGAAATGTGCTTAATCTAAAGCCCAAATGACTTGGGTAATAGAAAGATTTTCTAGATAGAGATGTTACAATTTGGATGGAAATGTGAAATTGCCAGTTTTACAGGTCTTTGAAAGTAAAACTTGTTTTGAGAATGAGAGAGAAACAGAGAGAGAGATCTCACCATGTTACCCAGTCTGGTCCTAAACATCTGGACTTAAGTGATTCTCTTGCCTCAGCCTTCCCAAAAGCTGGGACTATATGTGCACACTACCATGCCTGGCTAAAACTTGTGAAGTTGTTGTCAGGTGTGAATCATAAGGTTTTTATAGATTGCCCCAATAACTATATAATAACATGAAATTCCATCATGCCTAGCATATTTTTCTAATAGGACTTTCAACTAGAAAGCTTCTTGCTGCCCTCTTGTGAAAAGTGAGGTTATACTGCCATTAACAGTGGCATATGTTCTCCCTAATATGCGGATGCTAGGGAGAAGATGAGGCATAAGAGGGTCTCCAGATGAAAAGGAGAGACCCTCGATAAGCAAAGAAGTTGATTTAATCGAAGGGGATGGACGGGGAGGAGGGACACCCCTAATGCACACAATGTACTTTCAGAACTCTATCAAGATCACTCACTGAACTGATCCTGAGAGGAAGGGAGGGCGAGGGAGCAGGGTGGGAATTGGGGAAGGGGTCAAATGAGAAATGTGTGCAAATATGTCGTTAACAATTTGTACCTAACAAAGATGTATGCTTCCAATGCACGAATTACTACAATTAAAAAAAAAAAAAAACAGTGCTCAGTAAATGATTCTATTGTGTGTGTGTGGGGGGGGGTACTGGTGATTGAATCTAGGAGCGTTTTCGCTGAGTTACACCCCCAGCAATTTTTTTTGAAACAGGGTAAGTTACCATATACTGGTCTCGAACTTGTGATCCTTCTGTTTTAGCTTCCAAATACTGGGATTATAGGTGTGTACCACTGTGCCTGGTTGGTATTTAATTTTTTAGAAGTTGTCTTGAAGTAAAAAGGTTCCTTTTGGGGGGAGGGGCACACTGGGTATTGAACCCAGGGGCATTCTACCTCTGGATAACAATCCTAGGCCTTAGCCCTTTTTATTTTCATTTTGAAACATGTCTCACTACTTGCTGAGGCTGTCCTCAAACCTATGATCCTCCTGCCTCAACCTCCCAAGTACTGAAATACAGGTGTGCACCACCCATACCTGGCTTCCATTTTCTGATTAAAAGTAGAGATTGAAAAATTAATAGTTTTTTCTTTTCAATATGATACTTCATAATAAAAATTGAATGATGAGTTTCCATTACTTTCCTTTCTCTCCTGAGAGTGTTACCTTTGGGGAGAGGGTGGTGGACTAGGGACAGAACCCAGGGGTGTTCTGCCTCCAAGCTACACCCCCAGCTCTTTTTATTTAATTTGAAACAGGGTCTCACTAAGTTGCAGAGGACCTCACTAAATAGCTAAGGCTGGCCTCAAACCTGATCCTCCTGCCTCAGCTTCCCAAAAAGTTGCCTTGGATATAAAAGTTCCATTTTCCCTCTGATTAAAAATAGAAGAGATTCTGCTAGGTGTGGTAGCACACGCTTGTAATCCCAGTACTTGGGAGGCTGAGACAGGAGGATCGCAGGTTTACGGTTAGCCTCAGCTGCTTAGTGAGGCCCTCCACAACTTAGTGAGACCCTGTTTCAAAATAAGAATAAAAAATAGGGCTGGGGATGTAGCTTGGAGGTAAAATGCCCCTGGGTTCAATCCCTAGTACCCACCCCCACCCCCATGCAAATAGAAGAGATTGAAAAGTTGAATTTTTTTCTTTTCAGATAATGGAAGGAAAACATGGGAACTTAATTCCATTAAATTTGATGGCTTAGATGAAATATACAAATTCTTTGAAAGGTGTAAATTTTCAAAAGTGACATAAGAAGGTAGAGAAAGTCTGAACAACCTTATATCTAGGTTAAAAAAAATTGAATTTTTAGTTTGAAAAACCTCACAAGCTAAATTTCTGGTTCAGATGGCTTCGCTTGATTACATTAAACATTTAATGAATGACTACAAGTCCTCACACACACACTCAGAAAATACAGGAAGAGCCAGGTGTCGTAGTACACAACTGTAATCCCAGAGCTGAGTGGTGACACGTGCTTGTAATCCAGTACTTGGGAGGCTGAGACTGAAGGATGGCAGGTATTGCTTGCTGTAAGTTAGTGACATCCAGACCCTTTTATTTTATTGGAATAAAATATTATTAATAAAATATTATTTAATTAAAAATAAAAAGGCCTAGGGATATAGCTCAGAGGGTAGAGCACCCCTGGGTTCAATCCCTAGTAGCAGAGAGAGAGAGAGAGAGAGAGAGAGAGAGAGAGAGAAGAAGAAGAAGAAGAAGAAGGAGGAGGAGGAGGAGGAGGAGGAGGAGGAGGAGGAGGAGGAGGAGGAGGAAGAGGAGGAGGAAGAAGAAAATCAAAGACAAGAAAATAAAACTATAATATCTTTTATGAATATAGGTGGAAAATCCTTAACAAAATATTATCAAGTCAATCCCAACAATATGTAAAATAATAATAGTAATAATAATAAGGAGCCATGATCAAGTGGGGGTTATCTCAGGAATACAAATTTAGTTTAATATTTAAAATCAAAATAATGGCCAAGTATGATGGCACAGGTTTATAATTCCAGTACTTAGGAGACTAAGACAGGAGGATCACAGGTTTGCTGCCAGCCTCAGCAACTTAGTGAGGCCCTCCACAACTTAGTGAGACCCTGTTTCAAAATAAAGAATAAAAAATAGGGCTGGGGGTATAGCTCGGAGGTAGAATGCCCCTGAGTTCAATCCCCAGTACCACAAAAAAAAAAAAAAAAAAAAATAGGGCTGGGGAGCCAGTCATGGTGGGACATGCTTGTAATCCCAGTACTTGGGAGGCTAAGACTGGAGGATCCAGGTTCATGGCCAGCCTCAGCTACTTAGTGAGACCCTCCGCAACTTAGTGAGACCCTGCTTCAAAATAAAGAATAAAAAATAGGACTGGGGGTATAGCTCAGAGGTAGAATGCCCCTGAGTTCAATCCCCAGTACCACGAAAAAAAAAAAAAAAAAAGGATAGAGCTGTAGCTCATAGGTAGAATGTCCCTGGGTTCCATCCCCAGTATAAATAAATAAATAAGTAAATAAGTAAATAAATAAATAAAGTGATTTGATTGAAAGAAGATGTGAATTGGGTAAGAACAAAATTTTTCACACTAAAAGGGGATTCTAGTGCTACCAATTTTTTTCAGCAAGCTGGTAGAAGGGATCTTCCCCCAAGCTTATAAAAGTTGTCGGTCTCTCCCCCCCCCAATCACCTATTATCATCATACTTAGTCATGAAAGACTAAAAGTGCTTGCTCCTTGAGATTGGAAACAAGCAAGAAAGGATGTCTGCTTTTACCACTTTCTCTTTCTTTTTTTCTTTTTTCTTTTATGAGATAGGGTCTCACTATGTTGCCCAAGCTGGCCTCAAGCTCACAATCCTCCTGCCTCAGGCTTCCAAGTAGCTGGGATTACAAGCGACCTTGCCTGGCTTGATTTTCTCTCTTTAACTCAACATTTTATCAGAAGACCTAAACAGTGAAATAAAGAAATTAAAGGTCTACAAATTGGAAAAGAAATAAAACTGTCTTTGTATATAGATGACATGATTATTTACATAGAAATGTAAGGAATACACAGAACTAAAGGTAAAAAGGGTACAGAGTCAAAATACAAAAATCGGCCAGGCACACACTTTTAATTCCAGTACTTGGGAGGCTGAGACAGGACGACTGCAGGTTCACAGCCAGCCTCAGCAACTTAGTAAGACCCTGTTTTAAAATAAAAAAGAATAAAACCAGGCTGGGGGTGTAACTCAGAGGTAGAAAGTGTTTGAAATGATACTTGATAGGAATATAAAATGATATGGCCATTTTGAAGAAGTTTGGCAACTTATTATAAAGTTAGAAAGATACTTACCATATAACCCAACAATGCTACTTCTTATTTTTTGGTTAAGGTGCATGAAAACATATGTCTACACAATGACATACCAAAAAAAGTTCATAGCTATTTTATTCACTTATAATAAGCATAAATTGGAAACATCCCAAAGATCTATCGGTAGACAAATAAGTAAATAACCATATTGTGGTATATGCACAGTGGCATAGCATTAAAAAGCAACAAACACTGATACATGCAATTATATGGATGAGTATTCAAAATATTATGCCAAAGAGTATGTATTATATGATTTTATTATATAAAGTTCTTGAAAAGGCACATCTAATCTTATGTGACAAAATAGATCAGTGGTTACCTAGGACCAGGGATGATACCGAAACTGATTGCAGAAGGACACAAGGGAGTAAGTTGGGTTGATTGATATATATTGGGACTACAAGTGTGCGCCACCACGCATGGTTCCAATTCGTTTTGAATAAGACATAAGCATAATGTCAAGTCAGCACCAACTACTAGAACAAGTGGGAACTTTTACCTCACAAATATTAAGAATATAAGAATGTAGCTCAGTGTGGTGGCGCACACCTGTAATCCCAGTACTTGGGAGGCTGAGACAGGAGGATCACAGGTTCCAGACCAGCCTCAGCTACTTAGTGGGTTCCTCAGTAACCTTGTGAGACCATGATTCAAAATTTAAAATGAAATAGTGCTGGGGGTGTAATTTGGAGGTAGAATGCTTCTGAGTTCAATCCCTAGTACCACACACATACACACACAAAGAATGTAAGAATGTGGTCAGATTAGAAAACTTGCATACCAACTTAAGGGCAACTAACTAATGTGATGATTGTGGAGGTGCTCATGAACCCATGAGAAATTGTATCATAAAAATAATTCTTAACTTGTTTAGTGATTGAATAATTTAGTCTCTTTAATCTGTGAATGCAAAAGTTAAGAACTCTTAGTCTTATAATAAGTAGTGTTGAATAAATACACATTAAATGAAACAATTGAAAAAAGAAACTGTTGGGCTAGGGGTGTAGCTCAGTGGTAGAGCATTTGCCTGGCGTATGCCAAACCCTGGGTTCAAACCCCAGCACTGGAAGCAAAAGAGAGAGAGAGAGACAGAGAAAGAAAGAAATTATCAATATTATCTTTAGAATGTAGCACAGTAATGAACACAGAAAGTCTATAAATGCTTTTTGTATAAATGAACTTATATATATTATTTATAATCTGTTAGAGCTGATTCAGCTATTACATTTAACCAATTATTTGTGTGTATTGAGGATTACTTGGATTTCATAGCAACATTAATCTTTCATTCCATGGATTTTGATATGTTTAAATATACAGCTTTGTTAAATGTTTTTTTATTTAATGCATTTGCATTAATATAATCTACTTATATTAAATCTAATTGCATCCTGACTTCCTGGGATAAATATCTAGTCATTAAACAAAGGGAACACTTTTCTTTCTTTCTTTTTTTTTTTTTTGTGGTACCAATGATGGTACTCAGAGGCATTCTACTTTTGAGCTACATTCCTAGCCCTATTTTTTATTTTTATTTTAAAACAAGGTCTCACTAAGTTGCAGAGTGTCTCACTAAGTCCCTGAGGCTGGCTGTGCACCTGCGATCCTCCTGTCTCAGCCTCCCAAGCTCTGGGATCACGAGCATGTGCCACCATGCCTGGCTACATTTTCAAATAATTATTTATAGTATCTAAAAAAAAATTTAAGTACCATACTAATTTTGATTCAAGTATAATATTTTTTCTTTTTAAAATAATGCATTGTAACTGCAAATAATGATGCTATGTGAATGTAAATAGACTTGACTTTACCAAGTATATTCTTTCTTGAGATATATGGTAGTAATGACCTGACATCAAGTATGTTAGCAAGAATGTTGATTGGTTTTGTTTCCAGTCAATTCTTTAGCAAGAAGTAAGGCAGAAGGAAATGGTGAATTTCCTTTGTGCTTCATGATACAGGTAAGAACCAGGTACCTGTGTCTTCATGAAGAGACCCTGTTTCTGTTGCCATAGGTCTCTCCCATGTGAATGTAGTCTTTTAATCAAGGATTTGACTTGAGCCCAAAGGACTTATTACACTACTACAGTTTTGCTCAGCTCTATCATCACCTGTGTGTGTGTGTGTGTGTGTGTGTGTGTGTGTGTGTGTGTGTGTTAGCTGTATTAAAGAGATGTTTTCCACGTGCCATAAAATTGACCTATTTAGACTGTACAAATCAATGGGTTTTTAGTGTATTCACAGAATTAGGCATCTGTTGCCACAGTCTAATTTTGGAATATTTCCATCATCCTAGGGGGAAAAAAAGCCATTCACAATCACTCTTTATTTCCCTGACTTCCCCTTCTCTGCCAGCCCTAAGTAACCACTAATCTGTTTTCTGTCTCTAGATTTCATTCCTTTTTATTGCCAAATAATATTCCATTGTATGGATATACTACATTCTATTTTTCATTCATCAATTGATAGACATTTGTGTTATTTCCACTTTGAGCTATTGTGAATAATACCACTATAAACATTCGTGTACAAGTTTTTGTGTCATCACCATTTTTAGCTTGCTTTTGATATGGAATGTATTTGTATATTATGCCATAAGATTTGCATTAAAATACTCAGAACTGTGCTGGGTAAGGAAAAACACGGTCCTTTCTGCTTTCATCACCCGCAGTATTGAATTCTATGTCAAGAGACTCTGGAGTTTGATATTTTCTATCTTGAGCTAGAATGGTGAAGAATGGCTTATTATGAATCCATTTATAGTTAGTTTGCTATCCTGGAACATGAAAAGATGAATGACAATAGTAGGTCATTGTTTTGTTTTGTTCCTTTTCATGCTTGCAAATCTCAGTCATATTCTTATTTTACTTTTACTGAACTTGAGCAATCATTAAGAAAGTGGTTCGGCTGGGCATGGTAGTGCACACCTGTAATCCCAGTACTTGGGAGGCTGAGACAGGACGATTGCAGGTTCAAAGCCAGGCTCAACAATTTATGGAGGTCCTTGCAACTTAGCGAAACTCAGTTTCCAAATAAAAATAAAATGGAGCTGGGGCTGTAGCTCAGAAGTAGAATAGTAGAATGCCCTGGGTTTAATCTTCAGTACCACAGGGGGAAAAAAAAAAGGAAGAAAGTAGTTCAGCTGAGCATGGTGGTGTATGCCTGTAATCCTAGTGCTTAGGCTAAGCAAGGAGGATCACAGGTTCATGGCCAGCCTCCACAATTTAGTGAGGTCTCCTGTAACTTAGACCCTGTTTCAAAATAAAATAGGACTAGGGGTGTAGCTCAGAGGTAGAATGCCCCTGGGTTCAATTCCCAGTACCACCACCACCCCCGCAAAAAAGAAAGAAAAAGTAGTAGTTCAAACAATGCGATTGACAAGAGAAATCTTTAAATGTGTTAATGCACATTGATTTCTGACAGTTGATTCAACTCTGGATTTTGAGATTTATTTGTTAGAAATAGGACCTCCTCAGCTGGTCGTAGTGATGCACACTTGTAATCTTTAGGATACATTAGTATTAGTATTTTCTAGCCTGGACTTTATAAAACATTTATTTCTTTGAAATTAAAAAAAGTTTTTTAAGTATAGCTTTTTAATAAAACATGGTAAGCCGGGCGTGGTGGCGCACGCTTGTAATCCCAGCATTTGGGAGGCTGAGACCGGAGGATCTGGGTTCGAGGCCAGCCTCAGCTACCTAGTGAGGCATTCCGCAACTTAGTGAGACACTGTTTCAAAATAAAGAATAAAAAAAAAATGGGGCTGGGGGTGTACCTCGGAGGTAGAATGCCCCTGAGTTCAATCCCCAGTACCGCAAAAAAATAAAATAAAACATGGTAGATGTCTCCATTACTAGCTTGACAGGAAACAGACTTAGGAGCAGGTGGCTTGACTTAATTGTGATTTGGTTGTTGCCTGTCATAGCTTTTTGCCTAACAAAAATATGAAGAATGGTTATAATTGGCTTAGTTTCTGCTAAATTTTGGATGAGCCAAATTCATTATTTGTGATTTAATTTCTTAAAAGCAGAGCTATGACTTGTACTACTTTGATATACTCAAGAAATCCCATACAAGGTTGGGAACTAAGCAGGTAGTTCAGGCTTGTTTTGAGATTCCATTTCATAACATTCACTTGCCTGGGGATTCCGATTGTAGATTTCTAAAGATTCAGTCCCAACATCATCCCTTTCTAAAGCTTTTTGTGTCTATTCACCCCAAGCTTTCTGCAGAATTATCTCTATTTCTTTCTTCATAATGTGTTCTGTACTTCTCAAAGATTTTTTGACAAATTTTTTCTTTCCCATGCTGTCTCTTGCCAAGATTCTCAAGGATACAGATACAGTGTAGCCTTAAACCTGAGCATAGTAGATGGCAATAGAGACAGAGCTAAATTTTGGTAAAAATCCTGATCTTGGGCTGGGTGTGTCGCTTAGTAGTAGAGCACCTGCTTAGCATATGCAAAGCCCTGGAGTCAATATTCAGCACTGCCAAAAAAGAAAAAATCCTTTGGCCATTTTTAATGTTTTAGTTTCCTTCTTTGTTGCTTATATTTTCTAAAAAATAAAGTCTCCTGCTTCCTTCTTTGCTATATGGTAAAAAATATGCCTTATGATCATAACTTTGATAAAGTAAAACCATGCCTCCTGTTAGTGTCATAGTTGGGATCCAGAATGTCTCCCCAAAATTCATATGTTGCAGGCTTGGTACCCAATGTAGCAATGTTCAGAGATGGAGTTTTTAGGAAGTGATTGGATCTTGAGGTCTCTGGCCTGATCAGTGGATTAATCTATTGACAGCCAGGCGTGGTGGCATTTGCTTGTAATCTCCGTACTTGGGAGGATGAGACATGAGGATCGAAGGTTCATGGACAGCCTCAGCAAGTAGTTAGACTCTTGTCAACCTAGTGAGACCCTGTTTCCAAATAAGAAATAAAAAAAAAATTGGGCTGGAGGTGTAGCTCAAAGGTAGAATGCCTCTGGGTTCAATCCCCAGTACCACCAAAAAAAAAAAAAAAAAAAAAAAATCTATTGAGAGATTCATAATTTGAGACAGGAGGATCACAAGTTTGAAGCCAGCCTCAGCTCAGTGAGGCTCGCATCAGCTTAGTGAGACCCTGTTTCCAAATAAAAAAGATAAAACAAAAACAAGGCTGGAGGCATTCTACCTCCAAGCTACACCCCCAGCCCTATTTTTTTTTTTTTTTTTTTTTTTTTTTTTTCAGTATTGGGGATTGAACTCAGGGACATTCTACGTCCGAGCTATACCCCCAGCCCTATTTTTAATTCTTTATTTGGAAACAAGGTCTCACTAAGTTGTGGAGTACCTCACTAGGTAGCTGAGGCTGGCCGCAAACCCAGATCCTCTGGTCTCAGCCTCCCAAATGCTGTTTTTTGTTTTTGTTTTTTTGTTTTTTTGCGGTACTGGGGATTGAACTCAGGGGCATTCTACCTCCGAGCTTATACCCTCAGCCCTATTTTTTATTCTTTATTTTGAAACCAAGTCTCACTAAGTTGCGGAGTGCCTCACTAGCTGAGGCTGGACGCGAACCTGGATCCTCCGGTCTCAGCCTCCCGAATGCTGGGATTACAAGCGTGCGCCACCACACCCAGCTTTGCAATGTAGTTTTAAAAGAAATTCATAAACAAGTAAAGACAGAAACTACCTTTGTACTGCTACACGACTTTAGAGGAAAGTTGTTTTAAAATTAAGATATACTAGCCAGGCATGGTAGCTCACACTTGTAATCCCAGTAATTGGGAGGCTGAGACTGGAGGATCTGGGTTCACGGCCAGCCTCAGCGACTTAGTGAGGCTCTCCACAATTTAGTGAGACTGTGTTTCAAAATAAAAAAATAGGACTGGGGATGTAGCTCGGAGATAGAATGCCCCTGTGTTCAATCCCCAATACCGCAATAAATAAATAAATAAGCAAGCAAGCCAGGCATGGTGGCACACACTTGTAATCTCAGTACTTGGGAGGCTGAGACAGGAAGATCCAGGTTTGCAGCCAGCCTCAGCTACTTAGGTAGTGAGGTTCTCCACAACTTAGTGAGACCCTGTTTCAAAAAAATAAATAATAAAAAATAGGACTGTGGATATAGCTCAGAGGTAGAATGCCCCTGGGCTCAATCCCCAGTACAAGGAAGAGAAGAGGAGAGGAGGGGAGGGGGGGGGAGGAGGAAAGAAAGAAGAGAAGAGAAGAACGAACCAAGGGCTCATTCTCTCTACCTTCCAGAATCTTGTAGAAGCAACATGTTGGGCCAGTGAATTTCTCCTCTCATAGATGTTTTATGGACAAAGTGAAAATTATGCTCTTAGATTTGTTGGTATGATTTCTGAAATAAGAGAGAGAGAGAGGTTGGAAGGTAGCAGCTCTTTATTACTAAACTTAACCTGAGTTCAATCTGGTAGATTGAAAAAAAATAGGTAATCTGCTTTTGATTGTTGATCATATCTAATTTGTTTCTCATTCAAAGAATTTAACGATGGAAATAAACATCCATGACATGAAAAGTTACCCTCTTTCTAAAGCTTTTCCTGTACAACCATTTCCAAGCTGTCTGCAGAATTAATTATCCCCATCTCTGTTCCCTGGCCTACTCTTCCCTGAGTTACTCATTCATGTTCTAGCCTTATGAATTATATCATGATACACAGTGGTAATGAGAAAAGGCTGTGTTTCCAGAGGAGCATTTGGTGAGGTTTTCTTTTTATTATCGAAAATTTTCAAGCAAATACTTACTAGAATGAGTATTATAATGAACCCTGTGTGAACCCATCCCCCAGCTTCAATAATGGTCAACTTTCTGCTATTCTTCTATTTGTACACTCTTATATCACACTTTTTGTTGTGTGCTTATGTTGTTTGTTGGATTGATTGATTATTTATTTATTTATTTATTTATTTTATTTATTTTGTGGTGCTGGCGATTGAACCCAGGGGCATTCTACCTCTGAACTACATCACCGGTCCTATTTTATTTTTATTTTGAAACAGAGTCTTACTAGGTTGATGAGAGTCTCATTACTTGATGAGGTTGTCCTCGAACCTGTGATCCTCCTATCTCAGCCTCCCAAGTACTAGGATTACAACTGTGTGCCACCATACCCAGCTTATTGTTGGAATATTTTAAAGTAAATTCTGTACATGGTGCCATTTAATTCATAAGTACTTTAGTATGTGTTTCTAACCAAGGAGCTTCCCTCTTTTTTTTTTTTTCCCAGTACTGGGAATTGAACTCAGGGGCATTCTACCTTTGAGCTATTTGAGCTATCTCCTCAGCCCTATTTTTTATTCTTTATTTTGAATCAGGGTCTCACTAAGTTGCGGAGTGCCTCACTAGGTAGCTGAGGCTGGCCGAGAACCCGGATCCTCCGGTCTCAGCCTCCCGAATGCTGGGATTACAAGCATGCGCCACCATGCCCGGCCTGTCTATTTTTTATTTTTGTGGTACCAAGTATTGAACCCAGGGACATTCTACCTTCAAGCCACACCCCCAGACCTTTTTATTTTTTATTTTGAATCAGGATCTTGCTAGGTTGCTGAGAGTCTTACTACATTTCTGAGGCTGTCCTTGAACCTGTGATCTTCCTGTCTCTGTCTCTCAAGTACTGGGATTACAGGCATGCACCACCATGACTGACTTAGCCTCCCCCCTTTAAACGACAGCATATCGTCACACTGAACAAAATAAGATAATAATACTGTAACGACATCCACTATAGTAAAATCGTATTTTTTCTTTTTCTGTATGTGTTACTGAAGATTGAACCTAAGGGCATTCTAGCTCCATGCTATACCCCCCAGCCCTTTTTTTATTTTTGTTTTGAAACAGGGTCTCAGGTTGCTGAGAGTGTTGCTAAGTTGCTGGGGTTGGTCTTGAACCTACAATTCACTGACTCAGGATCCAAACAAGCTCCACACATTTGTGGTTGACTATAACTGTTTTCCCACTTCCTCTGGGCTGTATTCTCCTGCTTCACATCAGGAAGCACATGATACCTGTTTGTTCTAGTTTGAATGAAGATCACTGGATTTGGGTGCTATCAGCCTGATCTTTTTGATAGTAATAGCAGTGATAACAATTATCGTGTTAAATCAGCATTTTTTTGGCTTCTCTGAAATGCAGTCAAAGAGAAATGGCAGGGAAAATGCTAGATTTTTCCCACTTTTATCTATTAAATTTCAGAATAATGAGTTGAAATGGCTGAGGACTGTTGGCTGCAAGAGCCAACCTGAAGGAGCATCTATTAAAGATGAGCAATTTTGAAGTAAAAAAGACTAATTGTAATAGATCAAAACAAATCAAATGCAAATACCAAATATATATATATAATTAATTGTTACATATTATATATATATATATATATATATATATATATATATATATATTCATTGTTACTGGACAATCATTGCCTCTAGGCCTTCACCATGAACAGGGTGGGTAAATATGTTTTGTTTTCTTATGTTTTGTTGTTTTTTTTTTTTTTTTTTTGCGGTACTGGGGATTGAACTCAGGGGCATTCTACCTCTGAGCTATACCCCCAGCCCTATTTTTTATTCTTTATTTTGAAACAGGGTCTCAGTAAGTTGTGGAGTGCCTCACTAACTCAAAGGTAGAATGCCCCCGAGTTCCAGTTCAACATTCCTACTGATGATACATCCAGTTCAAATTAAAGATATTAAAGGATTCTTATTTAATGTATTTTATTTTATAATGATCTCTTTTATGCTGAAAATTCTGGTTCCTAATAACTAACAATTATTTGCTTTACCCTACAGTCAAAGTAGTTTCAAAAGAACTAACTATATGTAATAAGACTGCTGGATACAATTTATAGTTTCTCTGTGTTTCTTTTATATCCTTAGGATATATACTTCCAGGAATGTATATGACTCTCCATATAATTTTAACATGCCTTTTAAAATTTACTTTGTACTATGTGGTTATGCCAAACTTTAGATATAGTTATTTTTCATTTATTTCAATTTTCGATTTGGGTTGTGTTTTTTGTTTTGGGGTTTTTTTGTTTTTTTTTTTTTTTTCCTACCTCAAAAGTACACTCCCAGCCCTATTTTCTATTTTTTTGTTGTGAAACAATGTCTCGCTAAATTTCTGAGGCTGGTCTCGAACCTGTGATGTGATCCTCCTGTCTTGGGCTCCCAGATACTGAAATTACAGGTATGTGCCACTGTGCCCAGATGGATTTTGTTTTTAATATGTAAAATATGGCTGGGTGTCCCAGTACTTGGGAGGCTGAGACAGAAGGATCACAGATTTGAGGCCAGTCTCAGCAACTAAGTGTGACCCTGTTTCAAAAACAAAAAACAGAACAGGGCTGGGGGTGTTGTTTTTGTTTTTTGTTTTGTACTGGGGATTGGACCCTGGGGCATTCTATCTCTGATCTACATTCCTAGCCCTATTTTTTATTCTTTATTTTGAAACAGGGTCTCACTAAGTTGTGGAGGGCCTCACTAAGTAGCTGAGGCTGTCAGCAAACCCGGATCCTTCTGTCTCAGCCTCCCAAGTACTAGGATTACAAGCGTGCGCCACCACACCCGGCTTGGGGATGTTGTTTAGAGGCAGAGAGCTCCTGGGTCCAATCCCCATAACACACACATGCACACGCTCGCGTGCACACGTGTGCAAAAAAAATGTAAGGCATTAAGCCAGACATGGCGATGCACGTCTGTAATCCCAGTAGTTGGGAGGCTGAGACTGGGAAATCACAGGTTCAAGTCCAGCCTCAGCAACTTAGCAAGGCCCTCAACAATTTAGTGAGATCCTGTTTGAAAATGAAAAATAAGCCGAGTATGGTGACAGTACTTGGGAGACTGAGATAGGAGGATCAGGGTTCACTGCCAGCCTCAGCTAGTGAGGTCCTCCGCAATTTAGGAAGACCCTGTTTCAAAATAAAGAATAAAAAATAGGGCTAGGGTGTAGCTTGAATGTACAAGCCCCTGGGTTCAATACCCAATACTGGTTAAAAAAAAAAAAAAAATAATAATAATAATAATAATTTAATAAAGTAAAAGCCAGGTGTGGTGGTGCACACTTGTAATCCCAGTACTTGGGAGGCTGAGACTGGAGGATCTGGGTTTGTGGCCAGCCTCAGCAACTTGTGAGGCCTTCTGCAACTTAGTGAGACCCTGTTTCAAAATAAAGAATAAAAATAGGACTGGGGGTATAGCTTAGAGGTAGAATGCCCCTGGGTTCAATCCCCAGTACCACAAAAAAATAAATAAAATAAGGCCAGGGTATAGCTTAGGAGGTAGAATGCCCCTGGGTTCAATTCCCAGTACAAAATATATATATATATATATACAAAATATATATATATATATACATGGTATCCTAACATAAGAACTAAGGTACAAATATCTATGTCCTATCTCTATCCCTCCTGTTTCCCTCCCCTAGGTAACCATCTTTATTAATAGAAATTAATAATACTAAACTTTATTCCTCATTGTTTTTCAATGATATACACAAATTCACATATTTTTCTGTATTTCCCCCTCCTAAATTTCTGTATAAGGTATCATACTATATACACTCTTCTGTACCTTGCTTTTTTCTTTCAGCAGTATGTTTTGGAGGTCTTTCCATGGCAATATATAGGTATCTTCCTCATTTCTATTAACAGCTTAACATTATTCCATAATACAGTTATACTATGGTTTATTCAACCAGTCCCCTCCCACCTGATGGACGTTTAGGTTGTTTCCAGTCTTCAGTTATTACAAATAGTACTGAAATAAATAAGTATGTAAATACTCTAAAGTGGAATTGTATATATAAAACTACATATGTAGTTTTACTTGAAAAAAAATTCTTTTTCACAGTGTTTAAGAATTAAAAAGGAGCCATGAGTGGTGGTGCACATTTGTAATCCCGGTATTTGGGAGGCTGAGATGGGAAGATCACAGGTTCAAAGATAGCCTCAGCAGGTAGTGAGACTCTCAGCAACTTAGTGAGAACCTGTTTCAAATGAAAAATAAAATAGGGCTGGGAGTGTAGCTCAGAGGTAGAATGCCCTTGAGTTCAATCCTCAGTACCACACACACACAAATTGCCGGGTGTGGTGGCGCATGCTTGTAATCCCGGTGCTTGGGAGGCTAAAATTGGAGGATCCCAAGTGCCCTCTACAATACTATAACTTTAAGAATGTTCTTTTTCTCTATAACCCCAGAGCTCTACATGCTATGTTGACATAGTAGACACTCACTCCATATGTACTGAATGACTAAGCTTAAAAAAAACCCACAAGCCGGGTGTGGTGGCACACACTTGTAATCCCAGTACTTGGGAGGCTGAGACCGGAGGATCTGGGTTATTGACTAGCTTGGAGGTAGAATGCCCTTGAGTTCAATCCCAGTACCACCAAAAATAAATAAATAAATAAATAAATAATTTCAATGTATATATAGTTGACCACCTATTATATGCCTGGTTCTGTTCTTGTTGCTGGGGATACAGCAAGAGGTTCTATAGAAATTGATGGAGTATAAAGGGGAACAGTTAATATCTGATTTTGTAAGTGCTCTATCGGTAACTGAAGAGGGCTTACTTCAATTAGGATAGTCAGGGGAGGCTTCTCTGAGAAGGGGACATTTGAGTTGAGACATGAAAGATAAAAATGATCAACACCATCATTTATTGACTTCCCTACTACATGCCAGGCAGTATAAAGAATTTTCTTCTTTTAATAAACCTTGTTTAATCTCACAAAACTGCAAAGTCTCTTTATAGTTTCCATTTTACAGATGAGAAAAGTGATGCTTACTTGCTCATGGCCTTAAAGTTTAGAAATCAGAGCTCAGATTTGAATCAAATCTAGACCTAACTCTAAATGCAGATTAGATAAACTCTTTTTATTGTATTGAATTCTTTCCCACCTGCCCCCACCTTGTGCACGCCTTTGTGTGTGCGTCCGTGCATGTGTTGTTTTGTGGCACTAGGAATTGTACTCTGGCATTCTTTCCTTTTTTTTTTTTTTTTTTTTTTTTTTTTTT
>PVLC010004027.1:19853-64859 GCA_004027655.1 Graphiurus murinus | reverse complement strand
CTTGTAATCCCAGCATTTGGGAGGCTGAGACAGGAGGATCTGGGTTCATGGCCAGCCTCAGCTACCTAGTGAGGCACTCCGCAACTTAGTGAGACCCTGTTTCAAAATAAAGAATTAAAAAAAATAGGACTGGGGGTATAGCTCGGAGGTAGAATGCCCCTGAGTTCAATCCCCAGTACCGCAAAAATAAAATAAAATTCCATAGCAAAACTACACAGATATTTCTAGCCTATTAAAATGATGGTCTTTTAAGTATTTTGTTTATTTCACAAATATTTGTTAAATTCTATATTGCAAGGTACTTTAGGAATGTCTGTTGAATTAACTTCAGTAAATGGAATGATTAAAACACTGTACAGAGTTCTGTAAATAACCATGAAGTTAATCTTAGGGAGATTTGTTTTTTTAGTACCAGTACTTATTAAACATTTAAATATATTATCTTCTTTTAAGTCTCATGATAGCCCCATTAGTAGGTAAGTACTGGTCTACCTTTTACAGATGGAGGAGCTGATATACAGAGAAGCTACCTAAGTTACCTGAAATCAGTATCTTAATAAGTGATAGATTTAGACCTAAGGTTCAAATCGTATATAGTCAAAGATTTTGTTATACATATTAAAGAGTTAATTACCAAACCACAAAAAATAGTTTATAGGGAAATATTACCATGTTTTTCCTTATTAGCATTTTAAATTAAATCCATAATATTGTCCATTGAACCATATGTGAAGATTCACAGACACTGTCACCTGAGGAGGTTCCAGAGGGGGGACCTCGACTTAGAATGATGGGATCCTTGATGTACCCAACAGAAAGCAGTTTCAACACACACCAGATACTGAGGCATAAGAGTTTACTTAGGAGATCAGGGAACACACATGCAAGGGAGAATGCAGGCTGTCTCAAGAGTGAGAAACACATTTGGGGTCTCAGGTCCTTCTTTTAAAGGACACTTGGAACTGGGCATGGTGGCGCGTGCGTGTAATCCAAGTAGGAGGAGGCAGAAACAGGAAAATCCTAGGTTCATGGACCTCAGCAATTTAGCAAGACCCTGTTCAAAATAAAGTAAAAATGTAAAAAGGGTTGGGGGTATAGCTCAGAGGTAGACTGTCCCAGGGAAGGAAGAAAGGAAGGGAGGGAGGGAGGGAGGGAGGGAAGGGAAACTTGGTGAGTGGTGGGCAGGGCAGGTATGTGAGGATGATATCAGTCTGGTGATTGCAAGCCTGACTGGTGGTCTGGCTATTCTTAGGATCCTTAGGTTGACATCGTCTCTATTTTCTGATCAACAAATAATGTATTGATCACTAGATAATAAGGAAAGTACCCTATATTACAGGTTTCCTGTCTCCCTTTGCTCAATCAATTCAGAAAATATATGTATTGTGGAGTAATTAATAGTGCAAAGGACAATTTCCATGATTTGAAGATTGCGAGTGAATGTTTGGACTTCCCAGAAATTTGGGAGCAGCACGCCCAGGAGAGAGAATGGCCTGGGGAGGAAATGTGTGAGGCAATGGAGCACCAGGCTCTCTCTCTTTTTTTTTTTTTTTTTTTTTTTGCGGTGCTGGGGATTGAACCCAGGGGCAACTCCGATCTATACCCCCAGCCCTATTTTTTATTCTTTATTTTGAAACAGGGTCTCACTAAGTTGCAGAGGGCCTCACTAGGTAGCTGAGGCTGGCCTCAAACCCGGATCCTCCAGTCTCAGCCTCCCAAATGCTGGGATTACAAGTGTGTGCCACCATGCGTGGCAGCACCAGACTTTCAAATTAAGGTTATAGTATCTTTTTTCTTCCTTTTATCTCCTTTCTACCTATTTCTTCTGTATTCTGCCTCAGAACTAACTGTAGACAAAAAAAAAAAACAACCCAGGTTCTAATTTTACAAAACCGCCTCTAACAATATTAAAATAAAATGATATTATTCCATCTTAAAGAATTCTAAGGAAACTATTGGAATGCTTCAAGTATGAAGACAGCATCTTAAATCTTGTTGCAAGTCATATACAAAGTGTTATTGCGATGAAAAAATAGTGGCGTGAATAATACCTGCTCACAGCCGACACTTGATGTATCTTGAGCCTCAGTGTTTGTTGGAGTTTGCAATTTCATGAGCAAAGTTTGTATTTTTTTAAGTTCTGTATTTCTGTGCATTCCATTTGATGTCAAATCTGTATTCTTAAGTTGTAGGGTTCCATTAAAAAAAAATAATCTCAGCCCCTCCTTCCTTCCCCCTCCCCCTCGCACTCATTTTGTATAATATGGTAATGATATCACCGTAGCAGTAATTACGGGTCATCTTCATTTCTTTCATCTCTGCCTGTTCTGATGGCTTCATTCCTTTGACAGAAAAGATTTGGCTCTGGGTGCTATGATTATTTTGTTAAGCGTTATTCGAATAGACAGGAGTGAGAGAAATTAATCAATCCAAATGCAATTAGCATCATGTTTAACCCAGTGATGGACGTCTCAAGGTGAAACAGCCAGGGGAGTTTCAGACATTATTATTCAATCCAGTGGTTCTTATCTAAATTATAATCAAGAGAGGTTTTTATTGGCTTCTCAGTGTGAAGATGTAACTCTTTCCCTGCCCTGGAGGTCAAGAAGACTGGTCTTTCATTCTCCCTAGACTTAAGTCACTGCCAGCACTTGGAAGAGGGATAGACCAAGAAGGAAAGCTGTCTTCACATCTAGGTCATTTGGAATGATCTGCACTGTGATCTTGGTCTGATTTTCCTGAGAGTAGAATCTTGCCTATAAATAAGTTACTCTATCTTGGGGCAGAATATTTTGTGTACTGATCAAGCCATTTTGACTAGTTGTTCTATCTTAACCTCACATGATAGATTATTATTGCTCTTCTCACTTTATGGATGTGGGTATTAAGACCGCGTGAAGTTACTAGCCTTTGGTCATAAGTGTTTCACCGAGATGTATCACTATGTAAAGGCCCTGAAGCATAAATGTTCTACACAAATTTATGAGCATTTAATAAAAGTTCTAGCCTCCAGAGTATTAATCCATTGCTTTGATCTCATTGCCTTTCACTCAGTTGAGTTTTTACCCTTGAAAAGGAAACCAAGTGGAACTCTGAAACAGGCCTGTGAGACCCTCTAAAAGAAACAAAATACAAGTAAGTTGTTAGCTCTCATTTCTTGAACACAAATCTTTGAGGTTTTTTTGCTGTTTTGGTTTGTTTTTGAGTAGGGAGAAGGATAATAAGAAAGATTGCATATTTGAAATCTAGTTGTGTCTTGCTCTTAAAAGAGGGCAGAGCAAGGAGAGTTGATAGAGAAACACGGGCTTTCACCTGAATGCAACATTTTTCAAATGCCTGACAATTAAGATTCTTCTACTTCTGCCTTCAATCTTCAGGCATCACTGCTGACACTTCCCATATTTTATGCTCCTGCTTGATGTTTTATATTCTGAAAATAAATCTGTTGGCTAGAAATTTCCGTCCCTTTTTTTTTTTTTCATTCTGTTATGAAAAGCCATTAAAATTATTTTCCATATTGGAGCTGTCCACGTTTGTTTGCCTGCAGAGAGTCCTGACTTTTCTTTTCTATATTACTTCTGGATAAAACGTTCTCTGGAAATGGGCCTAACTGTGAGTTGAAAAAAAAAAAATGTTTAACATGAAATTATCTTTCTCTAAAGTCTCTGGAGGAAACTCTTCTTAGCAATCCTAACCTTTTGAAAGAAAAACTGTTAGAAAGTCAAGATACCCAAAAGAAAGAGAATCTGGAAAGGATACTCCCCAAAAGAATTATTGGACACTTCTGAGGATAAAATTTTAGATAAGTCTGTGATAGTGGCCACAAATGTAGCATCGAGGCTGGGTTTTTTCTTCATATATATATATATATATATATATATATATATATATATATATAGGATTTCAGTCTCCTTTTTGGAATACTTGTGCTCAGAGAACTTCAGGTAAAAGCCTCAGGGCTGTTTTTCAAGTGCTACTTTTATATATTTTAGAGAAACATGAGATTTCCACCGAAGACACTCCCTTGTGGGCGCTTTCCCACTCTTTTTTTAGAATGGTCGGTGGACCTTAGTAAAGTGATTCCACCTGCCAAGGGCCATCAAGTGTCCCAATGCAGTGAGGCTCCAAAAGACCCCTCCCATCCAGTGGCACCATGCTCCCTTTCCAGCTCCTGCTCTTGACAGTGGCACCAGCACCAGCTGCTCTCGATTGGAGGCATTAAAAAGTACTTAGTCCTTGACTTGAATTATTGATTGCTTGGTAGTCCTTTCTGTGCAGGGTTCTGACATTGAACTGGAGCTTGGTGAAGAATTTCGGTCTAGCAGGCTGCCTTGGAACTGCTTGCTATATGCCAGCTTTGCCCCATAGGTCAGTAGAACTTTCCACGTTCTTGTGAGGCAGAAATCAGCATTATTAACTCACACTGGATTCTTTTGTTCTCCTCTAACGCACCAATACCTGTTAGCAGCTAGCTCCACCTCAAGGACCATGGCCCTTGGGAATGGTCTCCTTCTATCCAAAAGCACGTCTTTGAACTCATTTTCATCTTTCTAATATCTTGTACGTTGAAGGCACTCTGTGTGACCGAATTCACTCGTCAGTCATCCTCTTCTCTTCTCTTCTGCACAGCACACACTGACCACTGACTAGTGGATCCTTCTTGTCAGGCATGCACTCACGGTTTCAGGGACCAAAAGAGGATTTTTTTTTTTTCTGGTACTGGGGACAGAACCCAGGGGCATTCTACCTCCAGGCCATGCCCTAGCCCTGTTTTGGGGGGGGTTGTTTGTTTGTAAACAGAGTCTCACTGGTTGATAAGTCTCACTATTTGCTAAGGCTATCTTTGAACCTGCAACCCTCCTGTCTCAGCCCCCCAAGTCCTGGGATTACAGGTGTATGCCATGGAGACTAGCCAAAAGGATAATTCTTTTTGTTTGTTTGTTTTGTTGGGTTTTTTTTTTTTTTTTTTAACAGTACTGGGGATTGAACTCATGGGCATTCTACCTCCGAGCTATCCCCCCAGCCCTATTTTTTATTCTTTATTTTGAAACAGGGTCTCACTAAGTTGCGGAGTGCCTCACTAGGTAGCTGAGGCTGGCCGTGAACCTGGATCCTCTGGTCTCAGCCTGCCAAATGCTGGGATTACAAGTGTGCGCCACCACGCCCAGCTCCCAAAAGAGTAATTCTTAAGGGAAAACCAAAGCCATAATTATAACAAATGGTATAGTTTCTATATAACATCTTCTGTGAAGTTAATTAAATAAGGAGCCCCAGCCAGGTGTGGCTGCGCGCACTTATAATCCCAGTACTTTGGAGGCTGAGGCTGGAGGATTTGGGTTCACGGCCAGCCTCAGCTACTTAGTGAGGTCTCCACAACTTAGTGAGACCCTGTTTCAAAATAAAAAATGGGGCTGGGGGTGTAGCTCAGAGGTAGAATGCCCCTGAGTTCACTCCCCAATACCGCAAAAAAATAAAAAATTGAAAAATAAAGAGCCCTTTAGCGCATTGATATAAACTGAACTAACCAGGATTTTATATGTTCTTTTTAGCTGGTGTAGTTAAGGAAAGTAGCTGGTTCTAATACTCAACATTACTCTGTCAGGGTTTTGTTTTGATTTTTCATGTTACCATAACATTTATTTAGTTTATGATAGAAGAGGTGGGTGAAAGTAGATGATGGCAAGTAGCTAAGAATTGATGATAAAAAACAAAAAGGCCAATGATAGGTTCTTTTGTTTTTTGTTTGTTTTTATGATACTGAGAATTGAACCGAAGGGCATTTTACCACTGAGCTACACCACCAGGCCTGTTTTATTCTTTACTTTGAAACATGGTCTCACTAAGTCGTGGAGGGCCTCACCAGTTGCTGAGGCTGGCTTTGAACGTATGATCCTCCTGTCTCAGCCTCCCAAGTACTGGGATTACAAGCATGCGCCACCACACCTGGCTCAATGATATGTTTTGGTCAATATTATATTTGAGGGAATGAGGGGAAAATATTGATGCCATGATGTGAAAATAGCCCCTTTCTCCATTAATGTCATGTTTATTCAGCTGTTTATATTCCATTAAGCTTTTTTGTTCTCATCATTTAACAAAAACAGCAACAAATCCTTGCATACTTTCTTTCATCAGAGAAGTTTTATGTTTTTCATTTGTTATTATAAAATCAAGGACAGTTTTATAACTTTTTTTGTACATAGCTGTTACATGTAGGGCAGTATGTCTTTAGGTATAAATTACTCTTAAAAAAATGAATCCTAGATAGTTTCCCTATGAAGCCTCTTGCTGCTTGAAGAAACTTGTTTGAAATGAAAGACATAATGTCACAGAAGCATTTGCTAAATGCCCATGTGACTTTTGTATTAATCCCACCTTGAACAGAGGAGGAAACTGAAGCTCAGAAAGATAACCCGGGGACTTTCCCACAGTGGTCCAGGGTCAGGGTAGGAGCTGAAGTTCTGATCAAAGCTTGCCCAATGCTAACAGCCCTGCCCCATTACAATATTATGCTGCCTTTGTTTTCTGGCCCCTCATAGTAAAGTCTCCTAAAAACAACCTGCTATTTATTGCTCTTTCACATGTGAGAAAAACAATGGAAAGTAACTCTTCTCTACCTGGCAATTAGATGGCAGCATAGAAATATTTAAAGTAGTTTGAAATTGAAAACCAAATGCGAGTTTCTTTCATTTTGTTTTTAAAAAGTTACTTAATGTTTATATTGTTCCCAACATAAAAGTCGAGCAAAGTTTTATCAGGCAATTGCCTCAAAGTTATAATCTGGAAAATCTTTCTATAATGAAACCCATATGTCATGGGCGAAAGGTACAAAGCCCCAGCAGAGAGGGCTGGTCTCGAGAGATTCTGCACCCAATCTCGTTAACCAGGGTGCCTCTGGTAATCCCTCATCCCCTCACCGGTGAGAAATCAATCTGTACCACTGAATCTTTTTCAACCAGCCACTAGAAAATTTACTGCAGAGAAGGCAGTTTGGGGCTAGTCATCGTGGAACGGGAGCCAAAGGCAAGGCTAAATGGAGGATGGAGGAATTGGAGAGTCTCAAGAAGAGATTACATTAAATCCTGCACCACCTTCAGAACAAGCAGGATGGAGTCCTCCCTTCAGCCCTGACCTGCATATACCCACATATTTACAGCTGCTATGAACCTGACAGCCCTAGAGAAACTACGAGGGGGGGTAATAGAAATATTATAAACCTAGAAGTTGATTGTAGTTGAGCCATTTGCTGTCTTTCAACATGTATGAGTGGTCACCTCTCCATACTCTGCAGCAATTCATGTGTTAACCCTATGGTGACAGTCTCTTTTGTAGCTTTATCAATTTGTGGTCTATGAATGACATACGAGGGCCTGTAAATCATGACCTGACATGGCGCCATACTTCTCTTCTGCCCAGCTCACACCATGGTGGCTAATGACCAATGAGTTCCTCGCGGCAGAATTATTAGAATGGCTGCAGTGTTGCCTTCCTGTTCAACCTGATGACTCTGGAGAATAAATCCAGAAGCAAAAAATAGTTAATAGACTTCACTAACTATAGATTAAACTCTCTCTAGTAATCTTATTGTGGGTAGAGTTGTTTCGTGTGTGTGTGTGTGTGTGTCTGTCTGTGTGTCTGTGTGTCTGTGTTTTGCTGGGGATCAAACCCAGAACCTCATGCATACTAGGCAAGCACTTTACCACTGAGAAACACCCTGAACTTCTGGGATTATTTTCTATATAACATACTGTGGGAGAAAGAGAACCAGGAAAGAATGGAGGAACTGAAAGTGCCAAGTTCAAGAGCATGTGGTCTTGCCCTCGCCATTCGTGCTAAAATAAACCAACCTGTAATTAGTGGAAAGAAGAAGGGATGGAACTAGGCAGGGGAAACAGACATCCCTCTCCTCTCTCTGTCCACAGGCAGTAGCCATCCTAAAGGTTCGCCCCAAAGAGAATCAAAATCCTTGGGGAAAGTGTTTTAGTAAAGTACATTTACATATAAAACCCTACTAGAAGGGGTGTATGTGTGTGTGTAGACGAGCAATACAGAACCGTAGCAGAAGGCTGTCTCCCTATTCCTAATGGGATTTTGTAGCAGCATGTGCGAGTTTGTTTCAGAAGTCAAAAATGAACAGATGTTGGTATAAATTACCTCTGTGTCTGATGTCTTGCAAATTAAAAGCGCGGTTGGCATCGCTAAACAATTTCACTAGGTTGGGGGGGGCGCAGTTAGCGGGTGGTGATTACTGTAGCAGGTCGGTAGGAATCTTCACACTGCAGCAGAGCAGGAAAGCAAGGATAAAGAGAAGAGGAATAAAATAAGGGCTATATGAATTAATCAGAAATGTTAACATCTCTGATGACAAGTGAACAGGAGGGCACGTGCTCTGGAGCAGTCCCTGACCCGCAGCAATTTCTCTGTGCACAAAAAGGGGTTGGTGCTTAGGATCTGATTTATTGGGCACAGCCCTCTTTTAGGGAGCGGCTATGTCACACATTCGTATATCTCCTATATGGGACTGGCAAGTAGGGAAACTTTCTCCCCTCCCATGTAGGAGATGATGTCTTTTGAATTACTTCTACTTTTACGGTGGTTTCCTGCAGCTCTGTATACTTGGATTAGGTTGAAGGGGGAGGAATGATTGAGTGGAAAAGGGGTTGTTAAAAAAGGATTGGTTAAATTCAAGGAGAGCTTGCAACTGAGAGACTTCAGAATCTCCATTTAGTTTTCCTTTTTGATCCTTAAATAGTTGCATCTGTTTAAATTCTAAGTCTTACAATAGTGGTCATTCTTCCACGTGGGAAAACAGTAAGGAATTAGGGGATCTGAAGGGCAGCAGGCAGAAATCACTAGTGAGATCAGTGCAGTTCTCCAGGCCCAGGGTTGGAGAACAAGACTCACTGCTACCCAGCAGAGTTCTGTTTTACCCATGTACGCTTTCCAGAGCACCCCTTCTAGCCATGTTGCAGGATCATTTGATATTGTGCATGTTTAAAGTTGTTAATAAGCAATTGAGAGTGAGCAGGTAATTCATCCAGCAGAAATAAATGATGAGACCCACTGTGCCTAAAAGTATAAACAAATTCCTCTAGGGTCAGGCTAAGGGAAAAGATTCCAAGGAATGGGGTTTTTGAGACTGCTAGCCTCCTTCTCATAATCTTTCATTCACTCAGAAAAAAGTGAGTATAATAGAACTTACCCGCCTCTAAAACATCTGTAATGATGATTGCCACTATGCCAAGTATGTTTATTGCTAATATTGAAGAGAAAATCAAGGCAGGTGGCATTAACATGCTACAGGTTTTACAGATGAAGGTGAGGGTCAGAGATATTGTCCAGCCCAAGGAGTCCCCAGTGCATAGTCCTCTATGCGCTAGAGCTGGAATTTAAGCTGAGCTCAAATCCCATGTTCTCTGGAAGAAGCCCCAGGTTGCCTCCAGGGGAAGAAAGTACTTGATTGGATTTTCTCTAGAATAGTTAGCCCTTGGCCCCTGATCTCTCCATCAGAGGAAATTATTTTTCTTGCCAAATAAGCAAAGTACATTCGAAAAGACTCCCATCATGGAGAGAGTGGAGTATTTGGGGTCACTACTAGTCTTGTTGAAAGAAAGGAGACTAACATTTGTTGTATTCTTTTTTGGTCCTAATTCTTTTGTATATTTCTATTCATCCAACAAGCATTTATTCAGCAGATGCAGACTCTAGTATTAAACAGTGTCTGCCCTGAGTTTAGTGGAGGAAGACACATATATAAACAAGTGTTTGCATCCAAGTCTTAGAGGAACTTTGAATGTACAGTTTGGTGTAAACCCACCAAGGAAGGAATGGTCAATTTAATTTGGGGCAGGGTGAGGTTGTAGGCACACAAGGCAAGGCTTCTACTCCTAGCTAATGGAATTTCCTTTTCCTTTGTTGGAGTTTAGGAACCAGCAAAAGCTGGGAAGGTGTGTAGACTGAAGTTACCCAAAGCCTCCCTGTGATTACAGGGTTTGTATTGTCTGAGCTCCATGCTGTCAAATAAACAAAGAACACTTAGGTTGGGGTGAGGAGTGAGAGATAGGAGTGGCCTTCCTGTCTTTCCCAAGTTCAGAAACTTGGGAAAGGCGAGGGCGAAGGCCCTTCTCATTGCCACAGGTGCCTCCTGAGCCACAGCACTTCTGTGGCCAGGATAGAGACATGCTCTTGGGAGGTCCTGGGCCACAACCTGCCCTGGGCCCACTGCATGATTTCAGAAGACTTTTGGCCTTTGAGCGAGCTATCAGAAACTTTGAGAACTATTCAATCATTAAGAGATCTGAAAAGTCAACCTTGTGGGATGAGGATGAAGGGGCTGTTACACTGCATATACTTGTTGAGGATTTGTTTGACTGGGAAAACAGGTTTTCTAGAGTGGTCCTTATAATTGAGAAATGTTTCACTTTCATTTTGGAACCTTATATGTAGGAAAGTAGCTGTATAAACCCACCAGTAACTACAGCATCCCAAGATTGATGGTGCTGAAAGTCAGAGAAAGACACATAAACCTTGCCTGGCTATATTAAATACCTAAGGACTGACAATGCCAAGAGAGAGGAGACCAAAGCTCTATAAACCCTACTTTATTACACTGTCCACAGATGAACTGTGCTGAGGGAATATAAACCCTGTTATGTTATAGCATGCAGAGACTAACACCTCTAAGAGATGGGGTAAATTATCTCTGATTTTGATTTGAGATTATAAATGTCCAGAGACCAACAATGCAGAGAAGACTCTAATCTTGGTTGGATTTTAGTCTCCAAGAGCAAACATCATAAGATAGTGAACATGGATATTAGGTTAGATTCTTTAGAGAGAGGAGGGGTTGAGGGAAATTCCCTGGCAATTTTTTTAAAGATGGATGATAGTCTTTCCCAGTTGGCCTGTACCTTATAATAGTTGCCAACCTCAGAGTCTCTCTGTCCAGTTTTAGTGTCAATAATGGTTTAGTTTCCCCCATGAAGGAGGTTACTGGTGATTCAGTTTATTGTGATAGCATTTAAATCAATCTGCATTTTTTAAAAATTAAATCTTCCTGTTATCTTTTTTTCACATTTTAGGTTTTCATTGACCTTTTGTTTGCTTTGTGATTCCAGCCAGAGAGATGACACGGGGGAAATTCCTCAATATTCTAGAGAAGCCCAAGAAGTAGCATCTGCTTGTGGACAGGTGTCCTGGGGACTCTAACCAAGCTCCTTCCCGGTGCAGCTCTGATGATGTACACCTCATGCTTCCTGAGGAGAGGCAGGAGGCTGAACCTCCAGGACTGCCCGTCTGCACTGCTCCTGGCCTCTGCGCCTCTGAGGACATTCGGTGGCAAAGAGAAGAATCTGCTCCACCCAAGGATCATTGCAGTTATCCAGTCCGCTTCTTAGTCTTGGATATTGGTAACATCAGAGGTCCTGTCATTCTTAAAGGTCAAAGTAGTGCTTTTGCATTTCTGGAAGTCATTCAGGAGCCCCAGGATCTTATAGTTGATTTGATTCCATGATGGCAAAGTCACTTGTGACACATTGATTGAATGGGTTCTTTTGAGTTGTGGTTGATCTTTTAGGAAGTATTTATGATGTGAGGAGATCAGAGACCAACTAGATTCTGGACTAGACCATACAGCCTGACCTATAAACTCCAGGGTATAACAGTTTCAAGATTACCATCTGGGAAACCAGAATCTTCTGGAAATGTACATTTGCTTTTTAAAGTCTACACCTCTCATAATAGTCCCACTCCCAACATCATCCATTCCTTACTTCCCAGATCTGACTCCCTCCAGGCAAGGGGATTCCTGAGTACTGAGTACCTCCTGGAATTAGCTTGTAGAGTAAAAGGCCCATGCTAGGTCATCTTGGGTTCTAGACCTCAAGACAAATGTGACGGTGACAAAAAGGACATTTGAGTTCTAGTTAACCTGTTACAGATTTAAGTGAAAGAGTCAATATGGCCTCATAGATAGGAGAAGGGCATGTTTTATGGAGTTTCCATTTGGTTGAAAACTAGAAGCCCTCATTAACATAGTGTGTGCTATAGATGGTGACAATGTTTTGTCCCCCATATATCAGATACTTCACCTATATCTCTCACACACACACACACACACACACACACACACCTCTTCATGAAGTTCTTCACCAAATACGTCTCTGTGTTAAAGATCTCACCCGTGGGTCAAATTAATTAAGCATGTTCTCTGGTATTTTGAGAAATACATGGAGTTTCCTAAACTTCATGGAAAAAATATGTAGTCTGAGGAAGTTGGACAGAGGAAAAGTGTGGTCAAGGTTGGGGTCTTGAATGTCTGTGAGGGCACACAGCTTGCTCTTTTTTTTTTCCCTGTGGTGCCGAGGATTGAACCCATAGGCATTCTACCTCTTGAGATACACCTTAGCCCTATTTTATTTTTTATTTGGAAACAGGGTCTCGCTAAATTGTTGAGGGCCTCATAAATTGCTGAGGCTGGCTTCGAACCTGCAATCCTCCTGTCTCAGCCTCTCAAGTACGGGGATTACAGGCGTGCACCACCACGCCCAGCTCAGCCCTCTTCACTTTAATGGCTTATCCTTTAACCATTTTCTGACATTTGTGCCATTTGACCATGTACACAACTTTACTTTTTAAAGAGAAGAAACAATTGAGCACACAACACGAGGATGAGTGGGAGGAGGTAAGTATTCTGTCAGGGCACTACCCAGAAGGGCCAATTGTAGAGGCTTTAATTTTAAGTTAAGCTTATGATTAATATTTCTTGATCTCCCTAAATGTGGTTGAAGAGTGTGTGTGTGTGTGTGTGTGTGTGTGTGTGTGTGTGTGTGTGTGTGTGTGTGACCAAAAAATACTACCATTAATGTCATCTTTTTTTCTTCACTCTGTTTTTGAGAGTTGATGATGTCAGGCACTTTGAAATGTTTGGGGAAATTGAGAAGTATATGAGAATTCTAGGTTACCTCACCCCAAACCAACTCAAGTCTGTAATGGGAAGCCAGGTAGCTGGTTTTCTGATCTGCTTTGGCCTCCTTCTTTTACTGTCATCTTATTCACCAGCACTTAATGTAAGTAGATGTTTTAGAATTGCGATATTTATTGGGTTTGTATTTGTCATCCTTAGAAATGTTAATGATGTAATGTATTTTTATATTGATAATATAAATTTATGTACAGTGTGTGCGTGTATGTATTTCAGGATGTTAGGGGAATGTACTTTGTATATCTTATTTTCTGTGACTTCAAAATAAATATGTCCCTTTTATAGGAGGGTGAGCTTTCCTTGAAGCGCCAAATTGCATGTTAAAGCATAGACCTCATCAGAAAGTACAACTCCAGTGACAAATCGCACACTACCTTCTCCTTAGCATGTTAGTGGATGACTTGGGGCTTTCTGGTCTTCTACCTGGTGTCCCAGCTTCCAGTGTATGCTACCAGCCATGCTGCTCAGCTTCCTGTAGGAGCACTTAGAAACCTTTGGCACCTCCCCGTGATAAAGTCTGTATCTCTCCTCCTGACAGTTTAAGATTCTACATATAATCCTAATCAACCCTCCAGTTTGGTTTCCTTCCTCTCCCCTATAGGAAGTCTCTGGTCCAGCTATTCTGAACAACTCCCAGTGCTTTTGCCCATGCCAGGGGGGCCTAAAAGGTCTCCCTCCCCTTTTACACCTATCAGATCTGTTCTTCCTATAAACCCCTGATGACCCAGTGAAAAATGATCCTTCTGCCCACATTCCTACACATTTAGGTGTGCCATCTCTGTGACTCTCACCACATTCCCCCTTATGTTTAAGTGATCTGAGTACAGACCTTCCTTATTGCCCTACAAAATCATAAGCTCCTTGAGGTTAGACTGTCTCCTACACATCTTGTTTTTCAGTGCCTTCCTTGAACTTGCGGCCCAAAAGCTATCTGTTTGCAGACTTCCAGTTAAACATGATGGACTGAAAACAAATATTTCTCTGCCACCTACTTCTTTTCTTTTCTCTTTTTTTGCAGGGGAAGATGGCACAGGGGATCAAACTCGGGGATGTTCTATCTCTGAGCTACACACCCAGTCCTATTTTACTTTTTTATTTTAAAGCAGGTTTTGGCCGGGCGTGGTGGCGCACGCTTGTAATCCCAGCATTCGGGAGGCTGAGACCGGAGGATCCAGGTTTGCGGCCAGCCTCAGCTACCTAGTGAGGCACTCTGCAACTTAGTGAGATTCGGCTTCAAAATAAAGAATAAAAAATAGGGCTGGGGGTGTAGCTCAGAGGTAGAATGCCCTGAGTTCAATCCCCAGTACCGCAAAAAAATAAAAATTAAAAAAAAAATAAATAAATAAAAAGCAGGTTTTGCTAAATTCCTTTGTGCTGGCCTTGAACCTGCAATCATCTGGTCTCAACTTCCCAAGTACTGGGATTACAGGCATGCACCACTATGCCTGGCTCTCTATCACCTACTAAAACCCTTAGTGTGAGTTCCTCTTTAACCATGTTCTGAACCGAGCGAAGAAGTGCAGATTAGTCCTACCACTGAAACCTGTTAGTAGCTGACCTACCCTACACCAGGTCATGCATTTCTAGAGAAAGCCCTTGTTTTATTTATTTATTTATTTATTTATTTATTTATTTATTTATTGTGGTGTTAGGGATTGAACCCAGGATGTTCCACTTCTGAGCTACACCCTTGGCCCTTTTTGTTGCTGTTGTTTGGAAACAGAGTCTCACTAGATTGCAGAGAGTCTTGCTATGTTTCTGAGGCTGATCGCGAACCTACGATACTCCTGTCCCAGCCTCCCAAGTACTGGGATTACAGAGGTATGCCACCAGGCCCCAGCAAAAACACTCCATTTATAGAAAGCAAATTACTAGTCATATACTAAAAGTTCATAATGTATTAATTGTGCTAATATGAAAACACTCAATTTTTATCTTTTTGTTACTATAAAATATTTTTATCATAGGTTTTATGTATGTATATATCCATGCATGTATGTGTGTATTTATTGTATGGGGATTGAACCCAGGGGCATTCTACCTCTGAGCTACACCCCCAGCCCTATTTTTTTATTTTTGAAACAATGTCATTAAGTTGCAGAGGACCTCATTAAGTAGCTGAGGCTGACCACAAACCTGCAATCCTCCTGTCTCAGCCTCCCAAGTACTGAGATTACAAGTATGAACCCCCATGCCCAGCACCCCTACCCCCTTTTTTAAAATTTTAAAACAAAGTCCTACTAAGTTGCTAAGGCTGATCTTGAACCTGTGATCCTCCTGTCTCAGCCTCCCAGCTATATACTGTAGGGTTTTTTGTTTTGTTTTGTTTTATTGTGGTACTGGAGATTTAACTTAGGAGCATTCTACCTCCAAGCTACCTGCCTCCCCAGCTCTATTTTTTATTCTTTATTTTGAAACAGGGTCTCACTAAATTGCGAGGTAGTCGAGGCTATCCTTGAACCTGCGATTCTCCTGTCTCAGCCTCCAAGTACTGGGATTACAAGCATGCACCACCACACCTGGCTGACGTTATGTAGGTTTTAAATGCACACTTAGTTCCTTGCTGTTAGTTCTCTGGCTCGTGTACATTGTAGCTCCTCTGGATTCACCCAAATGTGGACAATGAAAATGGACCTGGTGAGTCATTCCATTGTACCTATGGCTTTAGAAGTGTGTTTGGAGCCAGACGTGGTGGCACACACCTTGGGAGGCTGAGACAGGAGGATCACAGGTTCAAGGACAGCCTCTGCAAGTAGTGAGACTCTCATCAACCTAGTGAGACCCTGTCTCAAAATAAAAATAAAATAGGGCTAGGGGTATAGCTCAGAGGTAGAATGCTCCTGGGTTCCATCCCCAGTATCACCAAAAAAAAACAAAAATAAAAAGTATGTGTTTGGACTTTCACAGGAACTTTGTTTTGTTTTGGTTTTTGTTTATTTTTTGGTTTTTTGTGTTTTTTTGTGGTTTTTTGTGGTATTAGGGATTGAACTCAGGGGCATTCTACCCCCGAGCTATACCCCAGCCCTATTTTTTTATTCTTTATTTTGAAACCAGGTCTCACTATGCTGCGGAGTGCCTCACTGGTAGCTGAGGTTGGCCGCGAACCCAGATCCCAAATGCTGGGATTACAAGCATGCGCCACCACGCCCGGCTTTCACAGGAACTTTGTAATGAAGCCAAGAAATTTTATTTCCAGGGGGATACTTCAATTCCTTCCATTTCCTCCAAGATCAAGGCATCACAAAAAGGTGAACAGAGCAGAACATATAAGGAAATGGGCAGAAGGGCCAAGGATGACGGGCACAGGGGTCAGACGACATGGCTTCTTACTAGCTCTCAGCTTCGCCTAACTCTGTCCCCAAGCATTTGGTTATGTTCTTCATTTTCTGTTTTCTTCCCCTTTTGAGAATAAGAAGACTACCTGATTGCTGGTGTGATGGTGCACACACCTGTAATCCCAGCTACTTGGGAGGCTAAGACAGGAGAATCACAAGTTCAAGGCCAGTCTGGGTAACTTTGTGAGACACTGTCTCAAAGTGGGCTGGTGATGTAGGCCAGTGGTAGAGCTCTCCTGGTTTCAGGCCCCAGTATTGGAGGAGGGGGAAGACAACCTGATCCTTCACAGGCTTCATCTCCCCTGAGAGCCTTGCAGCCTTGCAACCATGCTGCCAGAGAGCGGGCAAGCAGCGCTCTCTCCAAGGTCAGTTCATAAGTTCAGATTGGCCTGTAACTGGCTTTTCCTATCTACTTAGTAGGCTTCTGGACACTTCGGGGGTACTTCCCCAACTATGCCTACTACTGGGCTTCCCGCCCTTTGTCCAGCCCTTTTTCTTCTAGACCAGGGGCAATTGGGGGCTTCAGTGGTACCGAGTGCAACCATGAGGCTCCTACTTGGCGTGGGTGCTGGCAGAGCTTGTTAATTAGCACGGGAACACCCTGATGCTCCATTAGCTGGGCCAGGCATTCGGAACCTTCCCCTCCTGGGGGCCCCTTTCTCCTAATGAGAGCTGGGAGAAGGGCCCTCACAAAACAGTGCCTCAGAATAATATTCCGCTTTGTCCCCACCAGTAACCAGGGCTGACAGGATCACTTTGTCCATTTCTCTTCTAATTAGCACAATTCCAGCATGGCCTGAGCCAGCAAATGGAGAAAAGCGATCAAAAGCGATCGGACAACCGTACCGAATCCCAAACACAAAGAGGGCCATTCCCTGTAATTAGGTGAGACAATTCCTCAGTCTTTTCTCGGCTGGAGTTTGCCGCTAAGACTCTTGCTGTTTGGGTCCCAGCAACACAAGTTACATGTCTCCCTGGGACACTAATAAGCCCCAAATTGTCTTCCGCTTCACACAACTCTAACCAGAGGACAGATGCTGCGGTGGGGGACAGGGCAGCACAGTGAGGGGACAGGATCTCTAAACAAGCAGCTGCATAAGGTTCCCCCACTCCAAGAAGCAGATGCAGGGGCTGGGCACAGCCTGGACCCCATCCCTTGACCTCTGGAGTCTGAAACACTGAGGATCCTGACTCTCTGGGGAAGCCCACACTCTGCTACTTGCCTTTACCATGTTGGTTCACTTCCTTCTGTCTGCTATCTCTGGTCTCTGCGTCCTTCTCCCCACTTTCCACTGGTGGCATCGTGGGCAGCTGTAACTGTGGCACTGTATCTGAAGCCACACTGAAGCTCTGTGGGAGAGAATGCACAGCACACGTGTGAATTCTGCCCTCCAAGAGCTCTTGACCTGCAAGGGGCACCCACTCCCAGCACCTTCATGTCTCTGGCTCTTCTCTGCCTCCTGCCTACTGTCCTCATTCTCTCTTCTGGATAATCCCTTCTTTTAAGACAGAAAAGTGGTCCATCAACTGCCAGGGCAAGAAGCCACAACTGGCCACACTCCATGTGGCTCAGAGGTTGGCCACTTAATGAACAGAAACAGTCCCCAGGACTGCAGCCCATTACAGGATTAGTTGGAGCGATACAGTGATAAACATGGTCATAGCCAGGGACAAAGGAATGCAAGGAAGAGTGGCAGTGGGGATTGCAATTAAACTCAAGCTCTGAGCAGGATGACGTATTCTCATCCTTATCTTTTCCTCTGCTTTCTGTCTTGATCTGTACCTGATGCTTTGAAAGTGACCACTAATAACCATAAAGCACTCAATGATGTAGAATCCAAGGAGCAAAAAACAAAACAAACAACAACAAAAAAGGAATCAGTTGCTTTATTTCTCCATCTTTGAGACACAAAAAGATAGTGACAAGATTTTTTTTTTAAATAACTTGGGGAATATCAAATAATTGCTCCAACTTTGTTCAATCTTTTATAGTTTCTTTGGTTATAAACAGAACTTAGAACATAAGACCTGGCACATAGTAGGTGTTTAATAAGAATGCTGAAAGAATGAACTGTGCCGTGATGATCAGTGTTCAGAGGTTGTTGGTCTATAAAAAGTGAGAACCTAGATTCTGTGAGAGAGGCCTTAGTTTCCTCAGGACCTTTTTCTCTTTAAAAGGCAGCCCAGTGCCATGGATAAGTACATAACTCCACAGAGTCCAAATCCTGATTCCTCACCTACCAGCTATGTGTCTTTGGGTGCATTGCTTAACCTCTCTGTCCCTTGATCTGCCCATTTATGAAACAGCCCCTAACTCCTATGGTAGTTATGGAGATTCAGTGGGTACTTGCAGAGTTTGTGAACTATGCATACCACATCTTACCCCTTATATAGCTGCTTGATGGATATTAGCTATAAAGTTTAATTAAAGGTAGTTTTTAATTTTTATTATACTCATGTTTGTTAAAAATCAGTAATTTATACAGGAAAATATGGTAACTTCTGGTTATCTGCAATGTACAGTCCAGCTGAGGACCATTTCTCCAGTGCTTCAGGAGAGCTGACAGCTTACTGACTCCTACTCCTGAGACAGCCCTGGGCCACGATGTACACTCAAAGATGCCATTGTTGACTGCAGATATTGGCACTAAAGACCATTGGTTGCTGATAAGCATGGGAGAGGAAAAGACTCTGTGACGTCGGCAGGTTTCTGAGCTGCTGAGGCTCACTGTGAGCTTCCAGTCATTGTGCATCACTGGTTTTTGTGGTCCTGCCATTTTCTGAGCATCCACATGACTCTAGTCACTTCCCAGGAACTCATTTCTCTGCTTTTTTCTGTCATTCACCCACCCCGTCCCTCCACACTTCCTGCAGATGCTTTTCTGTGACTTAAGATTGGTCAAGTTTTCATTCCTTTTCCAGGGCCGAGCAGGGTATTCTCAGCCAGGAGCCCAAGGAGAACAGCCTGCTCTGATTCTCCAGGCTGAGGCCTCAGGGTCAAGCAAGGCTGAAGGTCACATCCCAGGGCATTCTCAGGAGCCGAGCTAGCCCGGGCCAGCGACTTTGCACAAAGGAGCAGCTGAGAAGAGTCAAGTTGTAAAAGTCAGTGACTTAAGGCCAGTGGAAATGAGAAGTGCTGGCTGTAGCTGCTGGAGCCTTGGGCAGGGCCACGGAGGATGCATGGGGCTGAGAGCCAGAAGTAGTCTCTGTAGAATGGGGCAGCTTGGGGAAAGCAGACTCCCCAGAGCTGCCTCACAGGCTCTGCTGCCGCTGCTGCTACCTTTTGTAGTAGTGGTGGTGGTACTGGGGATTGAACCCAGGGCCATTCTACCTCTGAGCTACACCCCCAGCCCTTTTTTTTAAATTTTAAAATAAGGTCTCACTAAGTTACTGAGGCTGGCCTCAACCCTACAAACCTCCTGCCTCAGCCTCCCAAGTACTGGGATTACAGACATGCACCACCATGCCTGGCTTGCTTCCATCTTCTCATAGCTGAACTTTGCCCACTGCTTCCCTCACAGCTATGCTACCCAAAATGTAGTAGCCCAAAGGTCCTTTGGATGTGCAACTATCAGCCAGGCACAGTGGCACACATCTGTAATCCCAGCAACTCAGGAGGCTGAAACAGGAAGATTCCAAGTTCAAGGCCAGCCCCAGCAACATAATGAGACCCTGTCTCAAAATAAAAAATGCTGAGGATGTAGCTCAGTAGTAAAAGGTCCCTAGGTTTGATCCCCAGTGCTACAAAGAAAAAATTTTAAAAATAAAATAAATGTACAACTATGGAGTAAATTATGGTGCAATCACATAGTGAACTGTTATACAGCCACATAGTATGTTTGCAAGAAAGGTAAAATATTATGGAAGAAATTTTTATCATAAGGGTAAGTAAAAATAGTAAGATATAAAATTATAAATACTGCATGACCTCCAATGTATGGGGAAAAAACTGGAAGGAAGTAGACCAAGGTCATAATAGTGTTTGCTGCCTTGTTGGAGGATTATGGGTAATTTTCACTTCCCTTTACATTTTCCAAACTCCCTACAGGAGCCTATATTGCTTTTATAATATAGGGAGAAAAAGCCTCTGGGGCTGTATACAGAACTTAGATGCCTTGTCCATAACTCAACTGTTAACATGGCCTGTGGACAGGGTGATGGCATTTGTTCTTGTGTATGTGACTATCACTCTGAAAAACAACTATTTCGTGAGCACTTACTCAGCATCCCACCCTGCCCTAGGCTTTCTACTATTGCATGTGCTTTGATCAACATTCTCACTGCACTAATCCAAAACAACCGACTACACAATTTAAAGGAAGGAAGGTTTATTTGCTTGCAGTTTTGAGATCTTGGGGTTCAGCCCTTGTGAGGCTGGGATCTATGGGGCTCAGAGCATGGGGAGGGGGGCAAAAGAGAGCAAGCAAGCAAGGAGATTGAAAGACAAAAGCACAGTCGCTAAGGCCACGCTCCCAGGCACCCGCCTTCAGCCACACCCCACCTCCTAGTGACCACCCAGGAAATCCATTTCTGAACATTCATGCATGAGCTCTTCAGGGGACATTCCATATCCAACCATGGCAGCCTGTCATTTACAAGAAAACCACTTGTTCCCTAATCATGCCAGTGCCATCCCTCCTCACACTCTGTTCACACAACCTTTGCCCAGGAACAGAACAATGTTCAGTGTTGCAAAATTGTTACCTTAACCCTCAGTCCATCCCTACTCTGAGAAAAGTATCTCTCACCAAATTTTACTATAAGCCAGGCACAGTGGCACATGCCTGTAATCCCAGTACTTGGGAAGCTGAGACAGAAGGATTGCAGGTTGAGGCCACTCTCAGCAACTTAGTGAGACCCTGTTTCAAAATATAAAAGGCTAGGGGTATAGCTTGGAGGTAGAACGCCCCTGGGTTCAATCCCTAGCACCTAAAAACTTTACAGAATCTGATGCTGAATTCCCCACCTCTTAGGCATACAAAAGCTTACTTCAGATGTGCTTGTGAGAGTTTCCCTCACTGCTTTCTTCCTGCTCACTCTCCCCTTCCCAACAGAGAGGAGAAGATGAGCTAGATATCAGGGGAGAATCTGGACAGCCTGTCGGAGGCGCTGCCTCATCAGGAAAGGAAGCAAACAGTTCATCCCAGCTGGATCTGAAGGCCACAGGGTGTGTAGGAGGTGGTTCTCACCTTCATTGGGAGACAGGTCTGTATGTAAAGTCAGTTTCCCTGCAAGATGAGATGCAAAATCAGATAAAAAAAAAAAAAGTCAGAAAAGCACCAGGACCAGGTGACATAAAATAGCAGAGCCTGGCATTGGTGACACACACCTGTAATCCCCGTCAGTACTTATGAGGCTGAGACAAGAGGATCACAGGTTTGAAGCCAGCCTCAGCAACCTAGTGAGACCCTGTTCAAATCTTTAAAAAGGGATGGATGTGTAATCCCAGCATTTGGGAGGCTTGAGACCGGAGGATCTGGGTTCGCGGCCAGCCTCAGCTACCTAGTGAGGCACTCCGCAACTTAGTGAGACTCGGTTTCAAAATAAAGAATAAAAAATAGGGCTGGAGGTATAGCTTGGAGGTAGAATGCCCCTGAGTTCAATCCCTGGTACCACACACAAAAAAAAAGGGATGGATGTGGCTTGGATATAGAATGCCCAAGAGCCCTAGTACCACACACACACAAAGAAAATAGCCTGAGACGTGACTGCCACTGCAGCCCCAGGTACCTGGAGGGTCCTCAGGAGCTGTACCCCTCATTTTCCTCCATACAAATAGATGTCATGATGAGTAAGCAAAATTCCATGCCTGCCATGCCTGCTCCCACCTCCACCAGGACGCACACTTGTTCATCTTTGATTTCCACAGAGCTGCTACTATCTGCCCAGCTTGGGATAGCAAGTAAAGGGAAAGGGCAGCCATGTGCAGCCTGAGTCCCCCTGGCCATGATGGTAGCTCTGGGGTTTCCATCCAGATGAACTGGGGTAGCCAGACCTGACCAGCCCTCCAGAGGAGAGGGGACTGCTCCAGAAGGACAGGGGAGCAGTTGTAACAACAGGACTGCAGGGCAGGTGACACTTCCAACATCACCAAAGATTGATGCAAATTGGTTTGGTTCTGACCCTGTCACACCAGGAAGGATAATGATTCCAGCAGCGCTGGGCAAGGGAGGGGCACGTGGTGGGGCCGTGAGGATTGGTCTCACTTCACATCTTCATTAATGTCTGAAAGACAGGGGTAAACAGCATGCTAATGAAACCTGCAGATGATTGGTGTTATAAACCCCAGAGAGGACAGAGAAATAGCACAGTGAGACCCAGAGAGCTTAGAAATATGGGCAGGAGATTGTCAAATGAGATTCATCCCAGGAAAATGAAAGTCGACATGTCAGGGAGGAATGATGGAGGAGCCTGTGGGTGGGGGCCTGCAAACCTGGAAAGCAGAGCTGGGTGGCAGGGTCAGGAGGTTCAGTAAGGGGATACGTTTTGGGGCATTTGGGGGGAGACAGGAGTGGGCTTGAGAACCCTAGAACAAATATTCTTGTGCATTTCTGCACAGGACTGACTGAGGTCAGCTGCGCAGCTGCAGCTGGGGGGCTGAGCAGGTTGTACTGGCCCACTGGCCTGAGTCAGCTCCCAGGCCCCTCAGCAAAGCTGGGCCTCTGGTTTCTCAGCCAAGAGCTATGTCTAACTGCACTGAAGCTGTTAAAGCAAAAAATGCCATTTGACCTTGTTTTGCTAAAATGAAAGGCCAAACACATTTAAAAGTTTTTGCCCTATATTATTGGGGATTGAACACAAGAACACAGGAAAGAGAAAAACTTTCCCCATCTTCGGTGGCTTCTACCCAGAAAACATTTCCTCGAGGGATAGCTCATTTACATTAAGCACAGGAATCTTTTTTTTTTTTTTTGCGGTACTGGGGATGGAACCCAGGGTCATTCTACCTCCGGGCTACACCCCCAGCCCTATTTTTTTTATTCCTTATTTTTGAAACAGGATCTCACTAAGTTGTGGAGAGGCTCACTAAGTAGCTGAGGCTGGCCACAAACCTGGATCCTTCAGTCTCAGCCTCCCAAGTACTGGGATTACAAGCGTGCGCCACCACGTCCGGCTAGCACAGGAATCTTGAGTGAGCGGCTCGGTGACTTTTCCTTGGCCCATACTTCACCTAGCCTTGGTTTCCTCACCTGAGCGAGTGCAGCAGCAGTACATGTCTCCTGGCCATGTTGTGAGGATTCAGTGAGGTGGAATAGTGAAGCCCCAGTCATAGGAAGCACTCAATGTGGGTGATTAGTGTTAGTGTTTAGTACCCTCTAGCTGGATTCCCTAAGCTTTACTCTTGGCTCCCCAAGTAAATTAATACCTTCTTAAACCTCTCTTCAGTGCATGGATACTGAGTAAATCTTGTTTGAAGGATTGGTGACACTGGAATCCCCTCTGAGTGTGAGTAATTTTGTTCTTACCCAACTCAGATCTTCTTTAAATGAAATCACATTTTATTTTATTTTATTTTTTGCGGTACTGGGGATGGAACCCATGAGCATTCTACCTCCAAGCTACACCCTCAGCCCTATTTTTTATTCTTTATTTTGAAACAGGGTCTCATTAAGTTGCAGAGGGCCTCACTAAACAGCTGAGGCTGGCCATGAACTTGCGATCCTCCTGTCTCAGCTTCCCAAAAGCTGGGATTACAAGCGTGCACCACCACACCTGGCTCTGAAATCATTTTCTTTAAAATGAAATGTAAGCAAGTAAAACCCTGATGTCACAAAGTTCTTCTGGAAATAAAATATTCTGCCATGAGTCTGGGCTAACCACACACACACACTGTCTGATGGAATATTAGGCCAAGGAATCTCAGCCTGATGGTTAAAAGAAGAGCCCAACTTTTTTTTTTTCTTTTTTGTTTGTGTGTGGTTCTGGGGACTGAACCCAAGGGCATTCTACCTCCAAGCCACACTCCCAGCCCTATTTTATTTTTTATTTGGAAATAAAGTCTCACTAAGTTGCTGAGGTCTTATTAAGTGAGACCAACTTTTGAGCCAGTCAGGTTTGGATTAGGGTGACTAGCTGTCTAATTTGCTGGAAACTGAAGGGTTTCTTGAGATAAGGGGGACAGTCCTGCTAATGGAACAGTTGATCACTCTACTTTGAATCCAGGCTCGGCTATTTAATATATTTGGGTTATGGCCTTATTAACTTGGCTTCTTCTTCAGGTAAAGGCAGAAAATAACGCTTTTTCCAGGTTTTTGAAAGGATCAAGATCATGAGGGTTTTTTTTTTAATAGTATTCAGCAATGTGTTTTTGTTTTTTGGGTTTTTTTTTTTTTTTTTTTTTTTTTTTTTTTTTTTTTTTTTTTGGGTTTTTTTTTTTTTTTTTTTTTGTGGTACTAGGGATTGAACTCAGGGGCATTGTACCTCCGAGCTATACCCCCAGTCCTGTTTTTATTCTTTATTTATTTATTTATTTATTGCGGTACTGGGGATTGAACTCGAGGGCATTCTACCTCCGAGCTACACTCCCAGCCCTATTTTTTATTCTTTATTTTGAAACAGGGTCTCACTAAGTTGCGGAGTGCCTCACTAGGTAGCTGAGGCTGGCCGCGAACCCGGATCCTCTGGTCTCAGCCTCCCAAATGCTGGGATTACAAGCGTGCACCCCCACGCCTGCCTAGCAATGTGTTTGACACATAATACATGCTCAGCAAATGTTGAAATATAATAAATGCTAAATTGAAACTAAGATTCCATGTAAGTAAGGTTCAAAAACAGGTACAAACTAATCTATAATGGTAGAAGTCAGACTAATGGTTACCCTGGCTGGGAAAGAGCTCAAGGGAGCCTTCTGCAGGTCTGGAAATGTTTTAGTGAGAAAATGCTGAACTTTAAATCATACACACACACACACACACACACACGCACGCATGCACGCACGCACACACACAAACAAACATTTGGGTAACCGGAAGCATTTTTCTTAACTCTGTTATGTAAATATAAAACAGAACAGAAAAGAGAAAACAAGTTTATTTTCATGGGATTAACTAAAAAATCCACTAAGACCTTTTGTTGTGTCTTGTATACGCTCCACCCTACAAAACAAAGGCTTTGTTTCTCTGTGCTTACTGTCTCTCCAGCCTCAGTTCACAGGCATATTTTTGCTGTCCTTGTCATCATGGCCTTGATTTTGAGAACTACTTTTTGGGTTTTTTTGTTTTGTTTTGTTTTGTTTTTGCAGTACTGGGGATTGAATTCAGGGGCGTTCTACCTTCGAGCTCTACCCCCAGCCCTACTTTTTATTCTTTATTTGGAAACCGTGTCTCCCTAAGTTGCGGAGTGCATCACTAGGTAGCTAAGGCTGGCCGCGAACTTGGATTCTCTAGTCTCAGCCTCCTGAATGCTGGGATTACAAGCGTGCGCCACCCCCAGCTTATGGTTTGTTCTTTTCCCCCCACGGCCAGTGGGGAACATAATGTCCCAAAAGGATTTTCTTTTTTATGGGACTAGTGATTGAACCCAGGGACGTTCTATATCCAAGCTGTACCCTCAGCCCTATATTTTATTCTTTATTTTGAAGCAGGGTCTCTCTAAGTTGCAGAGGGCCTCACTAAATTGCTGAGGCTGGCCGAGAACCCGGATCCTCCTGTCTCAGCCTCCTCAAGTACTGGGATTACAGAGGATTTTCAAAGCTGGCGTCTGCTCCTTCCTCAAAGCCTCACTGCTGTGAAGGTAGAATCGTCAGGTCTTTGTGCCCTTCAAGAATACACAGTCTCATGGCACACACCTGTAATCCCAGTACTTGGGAGGCTGAGACAGAAGGATCACAGGTTCAAGGTCAGCCTCAGCAATTTAGCAAGATCTTCAGCAACTTAGTGAAACTATTTCAAAATAAAAAATAAGAGACTAGGGATGTGGCTCAAAGATAGAATGCCTCTGAGTTCAATCTCCAGTACAAAAAATAAATAAATAAATAAAAAAGAATACACAGTCTTTGTTAATTCCACTTCTAGATATACACCCAACAGAAATGAGTGTTACTGTCTATCAAGATACTTGCAAGAATGTTAATAGCAATGTCATTCATGCAAGTCAAAAACAAGCAAAAAAAAAAAATCCCATCAACAGACAAATGGGTAAATTGTGTATTCATACAATGGAATGCCAGTCTGTAATAAAAAAGAACAAACTACTGTACCGCTTCACACAGTAACATGGGTGAACCTTACCAACACAAGCGACGAGAGAATTACTGCAGACATGGGGCATGCACGCTGACTCGTGGAACTCTCCAACAGACAGAGCTCAGCTGGGGTGACAGAAGTCAAAGTAGTGGTTACCTGGGGTGTTGGCTGGAAAGGGCTCGAGTAGCCTTCTGGAATTTTGGAAACCTATGTCTTGGTCTCTGCTTCACGGGCGCACATGCGCATAAATGCCCATCGATGCATTTAGTCATTGTGCACTTTACTGCATGTGAACAGAACCCTAAAACAAAAGGTCCTCTGAGCTTCTAGAGGGAAATATTGATGAACGCTGATGATTTTATTTTTTATATTTATTTTTGTGGTTCTGGGGATTGAACCCAGGGGCACTCTACTTCCAGTCATTTTTTTTTTTTTTTTTTTTTTTGCGGTACTGGGGATTGAACTCAGGGGCATTCTACCTCTGAGCTATACCCCCAGCCCTATTTTTTATTCTTTATTTTTGAAACCGAGTCTCACTGAGTTGCAGAGGGCCTCACTAGGTAGCTGAGGCTAGCCGCAAACCCGGATCCTCCGGTCTCAGCCTCCCGAATGCTGGGATTACAAGCGTGCACCACCACGCCCAGCTTCCATTTTTTATTTTTTGTTTTGAAACGGGGTCTCGCAATGTTTCTGAGTGTCTCACTAATTTGCTGAGGCTGGTCTTGACCCTGCGATCCTCCTATTTCAGCCTCCCAAGTACTGGGATTACAGACATGTGCCACCACACCTGGCTGGTTTCGTTTTTTTAAAATAGTAGTAAAAAGAAAGCCAACGGTTTTTATGTTTCAGACCACAGCCTGTGGGAGCTATTTGGAGCACCAGGGATGTCAGGCTCATCCTGGACTCAGCTATGAAATCAGAGAATGGTCATCATGGTCTTTTGACAGCTGCCTCTTATGCTTCACCAGAAATGGAGCATGGGGCTGTGGGCCTGTCCTGTGGCCTTGATGTGGGGGAGGGCTGTGAGTGAGACGTCAGGGTTCAGACACTGCATGATTGGGCTTTCCTCTGAGGCCACATCACTGTGCATTCCCCCCTTACTTAGAATTCAGAACGAGGATCAGGTCTGTTCTGCTGTGTCCAGAGCCTGCCATGTTGTGGGTGTTCAGTACACTGTTGCCTAATGGATGTCTGAATGCATGGCCTCTAGCCACCTGGGGCATTACTTGCTATGTAGCTATTAAGTATAAATTAAAAGTAAATAAAATTTAAAAACCCAGTTCCTACTTGGGAGGCTGAGACAGGAGGCCAACCTGAGCAATATAGTGAGACCCTGTTTCAAAATAAAAAGTAAAATTGGGCTGGGGGTGTAGCTCAGAGGTAGGATGTCCCTGGGTTTCATCCCCAGTACCACAAACAAATAAACAAACAAACAAACAAAAACCAGTTCCAACTGAGATATACATGTACCCCTGCCATGATGTGATGTAGCCAAGGGGGCCCCTGCAAGAGCCTCCACCATGCTGTTTGGACATCCAAAACTGTGAGCTAAATAATCTCTTTTCCAAAAAAAAAAAAAAAATCAATTCCTTATTTGCACTACCCACATATGGTAATGGAACCGTATTTCCATCACCATAGGACAGCCATATATTCTGGATTGTCCTCAAACCTTCTTGGAGCCTTTGGGAGACAGGAGGAAAGAACTAGGTGTGTAGGACTGGGCCCCACCAGTGAGCCAGAGCCACTTTGCATATAAATCCAGACTTCAAGTTAGAGTTCATTTGGGGAAAAAAAGGCTCTATTGCTTTTTAATTTGTAAATATGTTTTTTGAGTTTTTGTTTGTTTGGGGGTTTTTTGGTGGTACTGGGGAACTCAGGGGCATTCTACCTCCCAGCTACACCCCCAGCCCTATTTTTTATTCTTTATTTTGAAACAGGGTCTCACTAAGTTGCGGGGTGCCTTACTAGGTAGCTGAGGCTGGCCGCAAACCCGGATCCTCTGGTCTCAGCCTCCAAAATGCTGGGATTACAAGCATGCGCCACCACGCCCGGCTGTACATATGTTTTGAAAACATAAAACATACAAATCATATTTAAAATGAACAAGCTGGGCATTGTGGCACACACCAGTACTTGGGAAGCTGAGACAGGGGGATTGCAGATTTGAGGGAGGACAGCCCTCAGCATTGTAGCAAGACTCTTGGCAACTTACCAAGATTGTGTTTCAAAACAAAATATAAGCCGGGCGTGGTGGCGCACGCTTGTAATCCCAGCATTTGGGAGGCTGAGACCGGAGGATCCGGGTTCGCGGCCAGCCTCAGCTACTAGTGAGGCACTCCGCAACTTAGTGAGACTTGGTTTCAAAATAAAGAATAAAAAAAAAAAAATAGGACTGGGGGTGTAGCTCGGAGGTAGAATGCCCCTGAGTTTAATCGCCAGTACTGCAAAAAAAAAATATATATATATATATAAAAAGGGTTGAGGGGTGTAGCTTGGAGGTAGAATGCCCCTGAGTTCAATCTCTAGTATGACAATAAAACAAAGTGAACAAATTATGAAAAATACATTTCTTCCCATCCCCTAACCCTCAGGCCACTAGTGACCTGCCAGTATGTGGGAGCTATACACTATTCTACACTGGCTTCTCCTCCCCTCCCCTACTTAATGTATCTTAGATCTTGTCCATATTGGTACATGAGATTTAACAGCTACATACTATTTCACCATATGGATGTACTATAATTTATTTAGCCAAGCCGGGGGTGGTGGTGCACGCTTGTAATCCCAGCATTCGGGAGGCTGAGACCGGGGGGCCAGCCTCAGCTACCTAGTGAGGCACTCCGCAACTTAGGGAGACCCTGTTTCAAAATAAAGAATAAAAAATAGGGCTGGGGGTAAAGCTCGGAGGTAGAATGCCCCTGGGTTCAATCCCCAGTACCGAAAAAAAAAAAATTATTTATCCAGTTCCAGTGATAGACATTTAGGTGGTTTTTGGTCTTCTGCCACTCTAAACTATGTTGTAATGAACAAATACCCTTGCATTTAAATCTTTGTGCACATACAAAAGACATCCAAAAAGGTATCACTAGTGAAGATCAAAAGCTGTGTGTGTGTGTGTTTTAGTTTAACATATATTTCTAACTAAGTGTGGCAGCACACACCTGTAATCCCAGTACTTGGGAGGCTGAGATAGGAGGATCGAAGGTTCGGGGACAGCCTCAGCAAGTAGTGAGACTCATTGACCTATTGATACCCCGTTTCAAAATAAAAATAAAATAGGGTGAGGGGTGTAGCTTGGAGGTAAAATGCCCTTGGGCTCAATCCCCAGTACCAGATTAAAACAAAAAAGAAAATTTAAAAAGAAAGGTCTGGAAGTGTAGCTTGGAGGTAGAATGTGCCTGGGCTCCATCCTCAGCATCTTCATGTATGTGTACAGCTGAATCGCCCCCACTAAAGAAGCTGTTGGTGTTTCCCCACACCCTAAACCTCCCGCTCTGACCAGACATGCAGTTTCCTGCAGGGTAACAGCGGCTCCCTTTGGGATGGGACTTCCATCACCCCCACAATCCAGGCCCATTCTACCCACCAAGCCTGTCCTTGAGTCACTTCTCCCTGCTGCCAAGGATAGTAACACTTAATTGACACTCACCGCACCCCAAGTACTTAACCAAATCCTTTACTTCAATGTCTCGTGGACTCTCACGACAACCCTGTGGGTCACTGTTAGTATTAGGTGCTGTTATCATTCCTGTCTTGCAGACGAGAAGCCCAAGGTGTAGAGTAATCACTCATGGTCACCGAGCTTAGTAGTGGAGCTGGGATTCAACCCAGGTCGGCCTTACTCTAAAGTCAGTGCCTATTACCTTCCCCTTGCCCCTCCTGCTTGGATGGACACCAGGTTTCCTGTCCCCTGCTACATCCTGCTGTCCTGGGTGTCTGCCCACGAACCCCCATTCCTGCCTGCCCTCGCCTCCCGAGGGCCCTTCATCCTTCACTGCCCGGGTTTCCTCTCCTTGGCCTTGACCCGCCCCACCTGAACCCCGGGGTTGCCAGCCTGCCCCAGGTGATCCCCTCAGCCTGGCAGGGAGGGAGAAGCAACGGCTCCCGTCACCTGACCCTCCTCAGCCAATTCTCCAAGACAAGATGTCAAGTTAATGAGCCCATGGGCCTCTAATTAGCTGTCAATTACCTCAAATTAATCAACTCCTCGCCTAATTAAGCATTATCGGCAGGTGGGCACAAAGCGGGCCATTGTGTGGGAGCCATGAGAAAAGCTGGGCTGGCAAACTTGGTTAGGATCAGCGCTGTGCACCAGGCCTGCCCGCCGCCGTCCCCACACACTAGACCCCAGGACCTCCTGGGCCGCCGGGTGGACTGGGAGGGAGGTGCAGAGCCTACAGACAGCAAGGACGGCTCGGAGGAATGGGCGGCAGGAACCGGAGGCTGTGGAGGACAAGCTTCGAGTCACTTGTGGAGAGCTGGGGCCGGAGCTGGGCTCCGAGCGGCAGAGGGAGGCCAGGTCCTGGCGGAGAATTCAGGCCTGTGTGGGTGGCAGAGCTGGCTTCCCCGGCCACTGTGAGCCCTGTTACCTCAGGAAGTGACTTAACTTTGAGTCACATTTTCCATCTTAAAAAAAATAAGCACAAGCCAGGTGTGGTGGGTGCCACACACATGTAATCCCAGTACCTGAGAGGCTGAGACAGGAGGATTACAGGTTCGAGGCCAGCCACAGCTGTGTGCTGGTAGAAGTGGCAAGTTCGGATTCAGTAAACATATTACAACTGTATGTACTGTTATGTTTAATGAATTATTTATCAAGATAGATAATACACACAGCCAGGTATGGTGGCACATGCCTGTCATCTCAGTACTTGGGAGGGTGAGATAGGAGGATCTCAGGTTCAAGGCCAGCCTTAGTAACTTAATAAGACTCTCAGCAACTTAGTGAGAACTTGTTTCAAAATAAAAAAGAAGCTGGGCATGTGGCGCATGCTTGTAATCATCCCAGTACTTGGGAGGCTGAGACAGGAGGATCAAGGTTCACAGCCAGCCTCAGCTACTTAGTGAGGCCCTCTGCAATTTAGTGAGACCCTGTTTCAAAATAAAGAATAAAAAATAGGGCTGGGGGTGTATCTCGGAGGTAGAATGCCCCTGGGATCAATCCCCAGTACCAAAAATAAAAATAAATAAAAAATAAAAAGGGCTGGGGGGTAGTTTAGAGATAAAATGCCCCTGGGTTCAATCCCCACTACTACTACTACTACTACTACTACTACTACTACTAATACTAATAATGCATATACAGAGTTTTAAAAACTAACAATACAAAAGAGAATAAAATGTGGGCTTCCCTCACACCTCTGTTCCCCAGCCATCTGAATCTCTTTCCCACAACCAACCAACCAAAGGTTTTTCATATACCCTTTCAGAGATTAAAACATATTTATATATACATATCTTTCATTTTTCACCAGTGGAAGTAAACTATACTATCCCACATTTTTCTTGGGGTTTTGTTTGTTTTTATTTTTGTTTTGGTACTGAGAGTTGAACCCAGGGGCATTCTACCCCAGTAGAATTGATATTACCCCAGTACCACAAAAGCAAGCAGGCAAGCAAGACTGAGCTGGAGACCTAGCTCAGGGGTAGAGTGCTTGCCTACTGTAAGTTGGACCCTGAGTTCAATTTCCAGCACTGCAAAAAATAAAATTTTATAAGTTTAAAAGTTGCTTAAAGCCGGGCATGGTGGCGCACGCTTGTAATCCCAGCATTCGGGAGGCTGAGACCGGAGGATCCGGGTTCGCGGCCAGCCTCAGCTACCTAGTGAGGCACTCCGTAACTTAGTGAGACTCTGTTTCAAAATAAAGACTAAAAAATAGGGCTGAGGGTATAGCTCAGAGGTAGAATGCCCCTGAGTTCAATCCCCAGTACCGCAAAAAAAAAAAAAAAAAAAAAAAAAAAGTTGCTTAAATGAGCTGGGCGTGGTGGTGCACACTTGCAATCCCAGGACTTGGGAGGCTGAGACAAGAGGATCACAGTTTTGCAGCCAGCCTCAGCTACTTAGTGAGGCCCTCGGCAACTTGGTGAAACCCTGTTTCAAAATAAAGAATAAAAAATAGGGCTAGGGATGTAGCTCAGAGGTAGAATACATCTGGACCAAAAAAAAAAAAAAATTGTTGCATAAATGAAGTTAGGTGTGGTAGTCCATCCCTGCAATCCTAGTACTTGGGAAGCTGAGACAGAAGGATCACAAGTTGGAGGCCAGCCTCAGTAATTTCACAAGAATAAATTATCATTTTTATTTTTCAAAATAAAAATAAAAGGGCTGGGGGTGTAGCTCTCCTGGGTTCAATCCCTAGTGCCAAAAATAAATAAATAAAAAGTTGCATAAATGTAAAAAAGTCCACAGATTCCCTCATGGTAGTACCTTTTCTTCCCATATTTGACTCAGCAGCCTACATAGTGACCCCAGACTACTAGACACTCAGTAGTACTTTTTTTTTTTTGGTACTGGGGATTGAGCCAGGGGGATTCTACCTCCGAGCTACACACCCAGCCCTACTTTTTTATTCTTTATTTTGAAACAGGGTCTCACTAAGTGGCAGAGGGCCTCACATAAGTAGCTGAGGCTGGCCTCGAACCCGGATCTTCCGGTCTCAGTCTCCCAAGTACTGGGATTACAAGCGTGGGCCATCACGCCTGGCATTTAGTAATGCTTTTACGTGCATGGATACTTTATTCCTGTCTCAAAATAAAATGGGCTGGGGGTATAGCTCAGTAGTAGAGAGCCTCTGGGTTCAATCCCCAGCTGTGAAAAATAAATTAAAAATAAATAAAGCCGGGTGTGGTGGCACACACTTGTAATCCCAGTACTTGGGAGACTGAGACAGGAGGATCACAGGTTCAACGACAGCCTCAGCAAATAGTGAGACTCTCATTAACCTAGTGAGACCCTGTTATAAAATAGGGCTGAGGATGTAGCTCAGAGGTAGAATGCCCCTGGGTTCAATCCCCAGTGCCATAAATAAATAAATAAATAAATAAATAAATAAATAAATAAATAAATAAATAAATAAATAAATAAATAAATAAATAAATAAATAAATAAATGAATGAATGAATAAATGCCGGGGAAGAGGGATCCTACCAATTGAACAGGTGGTACTCTGACCTAGTCCACCCCCGGCCAGGTCAGCGGACCGCGAGGAAGCTGAAGCTAGTTTAAGGAGAAACTTGTTCCCTAACTCCCAGCTCGGGCTTTGCAGGTGCCTGTCCCCGCAGCCGTCCTCCCGGGGCACGTGCTCCGCAGCCCTGGGCCGGGCTCTGGGCCACCCTGATGCGCTGCTCCTGGGAAGGGAAGTTTTCATTTTATCATTTCGCTGACATATAAGCTAAAGGAAAGATGTTCTCATGATGGTACCCGGCGCTGGTTAAGAAGAGAAGCATTTGAGGACCCTGGAATCCCTCCCCTGTGGTGCCTTGAGGAAGGCTGACGGGGCGCAGATTTCCTGGCTTCAGCGCTCCAGGTCTCGGCCTCCCGAGTCTGCGCCCGCGCTATCCGCGCCATCACCACTAGGGGGAGCCGCGAGCGGCTCGAAGGCTCTCAGCGGCGCCTTCCCGCGGCCCTGGGCTCCACCCAGCAAGCGGGGTCCCGACCAGCCTGGGGCTTCTCTCCCGCCCCGACCTCAGGGAGATGCCCAGCTGTCTCCTGAGCAAACCCTGCCATGCGACTGCCCCCATTTTGCCAGTTAGGACACAGAAAGGCCGACAGACCTATGCAGGGTCAGTACAGCTAAGACACTCAGGGAGCCTGCCTTTGGAACTGCAAGCCTCAGAATTATTCCCGGGAGGTTCTCAGGCACTCTCGCTGTAGCCTTCCACTCAAGGGGAAACTGAGACACAGGACAGTTATAGGGCACACTGTGTGGGTGGCCCTGTCTGTCGAGGGTGGGCAGAAGGCTAAGACCAGGAGGCCAGCCCCTCGACAGATGACTACAGCAGCAAAGCCTGCGGGGACAGAGGGCTCAGCCTGCCCCAAGTGAGAAGGGGGAGCTGTTGGTGACTCTCTCCCAGGGATGGGTGACAGCTGCAGGCTTGGGTGGAGGACAGAGGCCCCACAGGATAACTTTCACTCACTGCCTAGGGCTAATCCCATTACTCTGCATGGACCCCTGAGACCACCCTCCCTGGCCCTCTTAATCCCCTGCCTCCTTTTGGGCATGGTTCAAGGTCCCACCAGCCCCTGCCAGCACCCAGCCACAGGCAAACCTCACACTCAGTCTCTGTCAGATGCCCTGGGTCAAATTCCTGGGGCCCCAGAGGGACAGCCAGGAAGGCTGAAGGTCCAGCATCCTTCACCTGCCTCCCCGAGCCCTGTCTGCCAGTCCTAATGGCCACCATCTGGGCTCTGGGTTTTACAGCCCTCCTGCTCCTTTCTAAGCAGGTTCTTGGGGTCTCTTAGGGCCCGTTGTGTGTGTGTGTGTGTGTGTGTGTGTGTGTGTGTGTGTGTGTGTGAGAGAGAGAGAGAGAGAGAAGAAGAAGAAGAAGAAGAAGAAGAAGAAGAAGAAGAAGAAGAAGAAAAGAGAGAAGAGAAGGGAAAAGAAAGGAAAGGAAAAGAGGAGAGGAGAGATTGGACCCACACTGTACTTACCTGTAAAACGGATACAGTAGCATCCAGTTGTTCTGGTGATGCAAGGAGGTACTGGGTATCAGTGCTTAGCCCAGCACTGGCACGGAAGAGGCACTGCAAGGTATCAGTTGCCAGTGTGATTAGTATCAGTGGTACTGACAGAGGAAACTCCGTGGCCTGAGGGCAGGCACAAAAGTGGCAGATATTGATTCAATACACAGGGCTCAAAAGAGCGAGGAGCCACCCTGCACTTGTATGGGACTCCTCTGCTCCAGGTCCTGAAGCTTCTTCACACCACCTGCTTTACAAGGCAGGTCCTGTGGTTACCCCTATTTTGCAGAGGTGGAAACTCAGGTTAAGAGATAGCTAAACTGAATGTGGTAGCACACACCTGAAATCCCAGTACCTGGGAGGCTGAGACAGGAAGATCGCAGGTTCAAAGTCAGCCTCAACGATTTAGTGAGACTCTCAGCAATTTAGCAAGACTGTGTTTCCAAATGAAAAATAAAATAGGCCTGGGAGTGTAGTTTGGAGGCAGAATGTCCCTGGGTTCAATCCCTAGCAAAACACACACACACACACACACAGAGCTACACATGGGGGGTGGCAGTGCACATCTGTAATCCTAGTGCTTGGGAGGCTAAGACAGGAGAATCAAAGGTTCAAGGCCAGCCTCAGCAATTTAGTAAGACCCTCAGCAACTTAGCAAGACCCTGTTTCAAAATAAATAGAGCTAGAGGTATAGCTCAGAGGTAGAATGCCATAGAGTTCAATCCCCAGCACCACAAAGAAGGACAGAGAGAACGGGCATACTAGCTGGGTACACCGATACACTGCTGGGCATGGCAGCCCATGCTTGTAATCCCAGAGAAGGGGAGGCTGAGGCAGGATTGCAAATTCAAGGCTAGCCTGGGCAACTTAACAAAACCCTGCCTAAAAATAAAATAAAAATAAAGGACTGGGAATGTAGCTCAGGTATAAAGTGCCCATGAATTCAGTCCCTAATACCACAAAAAATAAAATAAAATAAATAAATAAAAAGAGAGCCGAGCGTGGTGGCACACGCTTGTAATCCCAGCATTTGGGAGGCTGAGACTGGAGGATTCGGGTTCTTGGCCAGCCTCAGCTACCTAGTGAGGCCCTCCACAACTTAGTGAGACTCTGTTTCAAAATAAAGAATAAAAAAAATAGGGCTGGAGCTGTAGCTTGGAGGTAGAATGCCCCTGAGTTCCATCCCCAGAACCGCAAAAAAAGAGAGAGAGAGCTGCACAGTGGTACTGCTGGAATCGAACACAGCTCTTATTCTAGACTTCTCTGGGGCATTCCACTGAATCTCAGGACCCACTTTCAAAAAGAAGAGCTAATCTCCCCAAAGCTGCCCCCCAAAATTAGTGTGCTCCCCATTTGCCAAACAAGTTCTAAGTGATGCTGAGGGCTAACCAGTTAGGACCTCTGACGTTCTATGGCAGGCCCAAGCCCCAGCACCCCCAGCCTGGGCCACAGCCACTGTCCCCTCCCCAGCCTGGGTGCAGGAGGGACCCCCTTGGTCCTGGGCCTCCCTCTTCCCCACCTTCTGCTGTTCCTCATTTACATAAATTATCTCTCCCCAATTATCCATCCAGCTGTCCCAACGGTGATCTGTGAATGAATTAAAAACGGAATATAATTTAATAATGGCTGATTAGAAGGAGATTAGTTGTTATATAAAAAGGAAAAGCCAAGAGCCAGCTAGTTGCCCTTAATCTGAGCCAATACCATCGTTATTCGGGAAAAGCTACCCTGGCCACCATCAGGCAAGGCAGACGAGGGGCACGGGGAGGGGAGAGCCAGGTGGGGCCAGACCACCCCGGAGAGGAGCGGGCACTGGGAGCCTGGAGTCTGAGCCCGGCTCAGCTGCGGGGCCTGGGCTGCTCCTGTGACTCCCTTCTCAGTGGGGGCGAGTGGTTTCTGGGTTCTTTCTTGCTCTAAATTCTAGGTAGCCTCAAATCAAACCACTGGGCTTCCCTCCAAGGTGTCACTACCCCACAGGACTCCTGCTCGATTCCTGCTGAGCACAAGATGTAAGGGCTCAGGAGCCTGGTGTTCCCAGAACCCAGAAGAGCTGGAGACACAGCCCCCCAACCCCCTACCCTCAGGGATCTGCCCGTCTGAGGTAGGTCGGTTGGCCTTGAAGGCTCCATGGAGGAAAGGCTGGCTGACAGAGGGGCTGGCGCCCAGCAGCACCCCTGGGCCTCTTGAGCCTCAGCTTAGTGACTGAACCCAGAGGAGGGAACTTGTCTCTGAGATTCTCACTCATCCTTTTGTCTCAGATCAATGGAACCACCTCCAGGAAGCCTACCCTGATCTCCCTAGCTTTGGGGTCTCCCCAGTGCTCCCACAATGCCCTGGGGCCTTCTCCATCAGTATGCTTAGCACATCGGAAGCATTTGGACCCCTGGTTGTGAGCTCCTTGAGGGCAAGGACCATGGCTTTTTTATCTTGCCAGTGTCAAGTCCAAGTACATCATAGAATGATTAAAGACACTGTCTCCAAAGTGCCTTCCATGATTGCCCGAGTGGGGGGTCCATTGTTCCTCTCTCTGCTCCCAGACACACTGTGGCCACACAGGGAATAAGAATATGAATAAGGCTATTCACGGTTGTGCAGACCGACCGACCGACCATCCATTTGTCCGTCCACCCGTCCATCCATCCATCCATCTATGTATGCATCTGCCCATCATCCATCTATACATCCATCATCTACCTATCTGTACATTGTCTATCTATCCACCTTCTATCCATCATCCATCTGTCCCTCTATTCATCTGACCATTATCGACCTATCATAAAAATCTTGATTTCTTGCCAGACATGGTGGCACACTCTTGTAATCCCAGTACTTGGGAAGCTGACACAGGAGGATCACAGGTTCTCAGCCAGCCTCAGCTATCTAGTGAGTCCTTCCACAACTTAGTGAGACCCTGTTTCAAAAATAGAGAAAAGCTGGGCGTGGTGGCGCGCGCTTGTAATCCCAGCATTTGGGAGGCTGAGACAGGAGGATGCAGGTTCACGGCCAGCCTCAGCTCCTAGTGTGGCACTCCGCAACTTAGTGAGACCCTGTTTCAAAATAAAGAATAAAAAATATGGTTGGGGGTATAGCTTGGAGGTAGAATGCCCCTGAGTTCAATCCCCAGTACCGCAAAAAATAATAATAATAATAAAAAATAAGGCTGGAGGTGTAGCTTGGGAGTAGAGTGCCCCTGGGCTCAATCCCCAGTACTGAAAAAAAAAACTTGATTTCTTCTGTTTGGGGGACCTGGGAATGTGTATACTGTCCTTCTGCAGTACCTATGGGGGACTGGTTCCAGAACATCACCCCCAACCAAAACCTGTGAATGCTCAAGCACCTTATATAAAATGGCATATCATCTGCATGTAACCTATGCACATTCCCCTGAACACTTTAAATCATCTCTGGATGGCTTACAATACCTACTGCAATGTACACGCTATGTAAATAGTTGTTATACTGTATGGTTCAGGGAGTAATGACAAGGAAATAAAGTCTGTCTATGCTCAGTGCAGATGCAATTTTTTTTCTGAATGTTTTGTACCTGCAGTTGGTTGAATTCACAAATGTGAAACCCATGTATGCAGTGTACTGATGAACCTAACAAGAGCCCCAGGTAAGTCTCAAGAACAGGAGGTTTTGCCCCCAACCCATCCCTCAGGCCTGGGAGCTGCAATGCCCTCCGGGAACAGGGGCTGGCTGGTGACTCTCTGTCACCCATTGCCGTCCTCAGCCTTGGTGAGTCCCAGAAGAGTGTCTGTGGTGGAGCTCAGAGCATGTCCATCCATACTGCATGCAGCTGGGGGAGGCCTCCCAGGCCAGTCTGGGCTGTGGGATAATTTGATATTCAAATCCTGGCAAAGACCTGCTTCAAATTGCTACAAATTAAGCTGATTTTGCCTCTCTGAATGAGGGATTTACTCCTGTGGATCAACTCTTCCCCAGGACTTGATGAGGTCAGGATTAGAGAGGGAGGGATGGAGAGAAAAAGCCTGAGGCAAGGCTGGAGGGCTGCAGAGTTAAGGGGAGGGGGAGCCCAGACCTCAGGTTAAGGAAGGTTCCTTCCCAGCATCTCAGGAATCAGTTCTATCCAGGGATGGCAGCACCTCCGGGCCCCCAGTGGGTCAGCCCCATCCTCTAGGCCCCCAGGAGAGTCCAGCCCTTACTCTTCACAAGGCAATTTGTGGACCTCATTGGATCTGTCCAACCTCTGTGATCAGGGCAGAATTGATCGCTTCCATTTTATTGACAAGAAAAGGGAATCCTGAACGACGAGGTGGGGTTTTACTCTTCAAAGACAATCTGGACCCAGCCACTGCATGGACTTGCTGTGTGACCTTGAACCAGTGACCTCTCTGCACATCCTTGTGAGGATTATTGGCAGTGCACACGTAGGACCAGCCCTGGGCAGCACTCCATGCATGTTGGTCGCTGCTCTAGGAGAGGCCCTGAAGCTAGGAAGTGGCCCAACAGGGCTCAGAACCTGGGGCTCTCTGGGCCTCGCTCAGCAAAGTTGTCCTCTTCCCCCTCTTGACAGGACTCCCTCCTTGGCAGAACTTCATTTCCATCTGTTTTATCAAGGCCTCTACTGTATATTGCAGCAATTTCAAATTGCACCATTAAAGATTTTATGCTGGAGACGTTAAAATTAAAAAGATCTATGTGCAAAGAGTCACAACGAATTTAATCAACGTGATTTAATAGAAAACAGCAAATGGAATTTATGGTGCTCCAAAAGACAAGGGAATTTTTTTTTTTTTCAACGAAAAATAATAAAAAGCACTTTGTGGAAAACAGAAAGTGGAGTGAGGTGGGGGGGCTCCCCATCTGAGAGTTTATCAGGACCTAATCCGCAGTGAACAACCCTCTTCGGGGCTGTTTGCCCGCTAATCCCAGCTGCCATTAAAATATTAAAGATAAATCTAATCGTCTTTTTATCCAAAATAAGCGACTTTTGTGTGGGGAGAAAACGTCTAACCCTTTGGGAGGAGAATTAGTCCTAATGCATCAAATGGAATTCGGTCCAGGCTGGGGCAAAATAGGGTTTAGAGGCAAATGAGATGGTAATAGAAATAAAACCCAGAATAACAAATTAAAAACCCTCATTTACACGAATTAAAACGGCTCACAAAAGGGCTAGAGGCCCAGCCCTGCCCTCCTTGGCCCCCAGGCCCCTGCCCCTCCCATGGTCTCCCCACTCAGCTCATTGTCACCATGCAAGTCCTGGCAGAAGCCAAGGCATGACCTCATCCCCTCCATCTCTGCCCCCGCCCTCCTGGATACTTCCAGGTGTGCAGGCCCTGCTGGGCTTCGGAAGGCTGCCACACCCCCAGTATGGGCTTCGGGTCAGACAGAGCTCCCTTCCTGTCCTCCTGCCCTCTCTCTATGTAAGGTCCTGGTTAGTTTCTTAAACTCCTGAGCCCGGACATGATAGCATACGCCTGTAATCCCAATACTTGGGAGGCTGAGACAGGAGGATTGCAGGTTTGAGACCAGCCTTAGCAATTTAACGAGACCATCAGCAACTTAGTGAGACCCTGTTTCAAAATAAAAAAATAAAAAGGGCTGAAGGTGTAGCTTGGAGGTAGAATGTGCCTGAGTTCAATCCCCATTACCAAAACAAAGTAAAACAAAACAAAAAAACTACTCCTGGAGCCCCTGTTGGCTGAGGGTAAAGGGAATAAGAAGAGCCGCCGTCCCAGCCTTGATCCCCATGGCCGCTCCCCGGCCTGGCTCTGCTGAACTCCTCGAGGCAACCACGTAGGAGAAGCCCCAGCACCACACCTGCACACCACACCTGTGGCCACCGCCCAATAGCAAGCTCTCACTGAAGGCTCCCCCAGGACTCCTAGGCGGCTCAGCCGCTGAGGACCATGAAGCCAGGCCTCTGCCCCGGTGGAAGGAAAGCTGAGCCCTGGGCCAGCAGCAGCCAGTGTGGATAGGAGGTGAGTTCACCCCCTGTGACTCACTCACAGGTCACTCACAGGGGCTGAGGCCACCGGGTGTCCCCTTCTCACTAAGCAGCCCTCTGTCTCCCAGGTTGCCCTGGCCCCCAGTACCTCCCTGCCTCTGATCAAGGTCTGAATCCCCTCTGCCCTGGTGGCTGGCTGCCTCTCACAGGGGACACCTGTGCCCCTAGAAAGCTCGAGGGCTTCTCTGAGCCATCACAGGTCCACGGAGCCTTTCTATACTCCAGGTGACAGCCCCCTTCCCGAGAGCCTGTTTGGACTGCAGAGGGGAGAGGGCAGGGGGTTCTTAGGCCCCAGTAACCCCCTACCCACCCTACTAAAGCTCCCGCACCAGGAGGCCCGGTATGCACCTGGGACCTCCCCCAGCCTCCTGAACAAATCCACTTGAACAGGAAACTCCTCCTGTTGACAGCATTCTATTATGGGATATTAAGTGGAACTGGATTGCAGGGCTAAACCTTTCCCTGGCTGGTTTCTGCAGTCCATTGGCCTCCTCTCCACTGCACCCTCCACAGTTCCTCCTCCTCCAGGCAATGCAAGGGAGGGGTCCCTCCTCCTGCCTTCTTCAGCATGTCCCCCAGACCATGACACCCACCCCTGGTTATGACAAGTGGTAAGTTGACGTCAAGAGAAACTTGGGATGGGGTGTAGGGTAGCCCTGGCCCTGTGGGAGTGGGTGACTTCTCCCCAGGATGGGTGAAGGGAAAAGGAGGTGTTGGATAGGGTGAGATTTTTCCAGAGCAGTATCCTAAAGCCGGAAGTTTGATGGAAAAAGCACAGAGAGAAGGTGGTCACAGGTAGAGAAGTTGAGGGTCTATTCAGGCTGAACAGTGGGGAGTCCCAGCGAACATTCTAGCTTCATAGTCCAGCCCCACGGCTGCATCTTCTAGGAAGGTTTCCTTGCACGCCCCCTATAGAAAGAAGGAAACTAGCCGGGCTCTGTGGTGCATGCCTGTAATCTGAGCAACTCGGGGAGGCTGAGGCAGGAGGATCGCAGGTTCGATGTCAGCCTGGACAACTTAGCAAGACCCTGTCTCAAAATAAAAAATAAAAAGGGCTGGGCATGGTGGCTCACACTTGTAATCCCAGCATTTGGGAGGTTGAGATCTGAGGATCCAGGTTCGTGGCCAGCCTCAGCTACTTAGTGAGGCCCTCCGCAACTTAGTGAGACCCTGTTTCAAAATAAAGAATAAAAAATAGGGCTGGGGGTATAGCTCGGAGATAGAATGCCCCTGAGTTCAATCCCCAGTACCACAAAAAATAAAAAATAAAAGTAAAAACAAAATAAAGAATAAAAAAATAGGGCTGGAGGTGTAGCTCGGAGGTAGAATGCCCCTGGGTTCAATCCCCAGTACCGCAAAAAATAAAATTAAATAAATAAATAAATAATAAAAAGGGCTGAGAGTATAGCTCATTAGTAGAGCCCCCCTTGGTTCAAGCCCCATTATCACGTAAAAGAAAGGGGAGGGGGGTCTTGAGACCCAGAGAGACTAAGTTGCTAGGTCACACTGATAGCAAGTGGTAGGTAGGGAACTGAGCCCAGGACTACATGGTTTAGAAGTTAGTATCCTCAGCAGGGCATGCCTGTAACCCCAATACTTGGGAGGCTGAGACAGGAAGATGGCAAGTTCGAAGTCAGCCTTAGAAAATTAGAGAGACCCTGCTTCAAAATAAAAAGGGCTGGGGATATAGCTCAGAGGTAGAATGCCCTTGGGTTCAACCCCCCCCCCAAAAAAAAGACAAAACAAAACAAAAAGGACAGTAGGGCAGTATCAACCACTGCAGCACACTGCCTCCTTGATGATCCTGACCTGGAGGGTGGGGCAGAGGCCCAGGGGAGGTGAGGAGTCCCAGACCTGCAGTGTGCCAGGTTCTGTTTCCATGTTGTCCCTGAGTTCTCTTAACCTCCCTGCAGGGTCACTTCTCAAAGGAGGTCTCCATTTTTTTTTTTTTTTTTTTGCGGTACTGGGGATTGAACTCAGGGGCATTCTACCTCTGAGCTACACCCCCAGTCCTATTTTTTATTCTTTATTTTGAAACAGGGTCTCACTAAGATGTGGAGAGCCTCATTAAGTAGCTGAGGCTGGCCTCAAACCTGGATCCTCCAGTCTCAGCCTCCCAAGTACTGGAATTACAAGCGTGTGCCACCCTGCCCAGAGGAGATCCCCATTTTACAGAAGGAAAAGTGAGACTTGCAGAGGTCAAAGGACCCCTCTTCCTACCTTCATTCATTTTGTAGGCCTTCCTGGAATCCCTCTCTCTGCCTCCCCACAACACTGCCCAGTGGTGCCTGGCCAGTTTTCATACTCATGGAAACAATAGGGCACCACGACACAGTAGTGTTGTAAAGATATTATTATTACTATTATTATTATTATTACTACTACTAAGAGTAAATATAATGTTAGTGAGTGCCTGCCATATAGTAGGTACCATGCCAAGTCTTTCTCTCTCTCTTCTTCTTCTTTTTTTTTTTTTTTTTGTGGTACTTGAGATTGAACCCAGGGTCATCCTACCTCCGAACTACATCCCCAGCCCTATTTATTTTTATCTTTGAAATAGGACCTTGCTAAGTTGCTGAGGCCATCCTTGAACTTGTGATCCTCCTATCTCAGTCTCCCCAATACTGGGATTACAGGTGGGTGCCATCACACCTGGCTCATGCCAAGCCTTCTACCTATATTCCCCCATCTAATCCTCACACAATCCCATAGTGTGGGCTCTTTATTCATCTCTACTTTACAAAAGAGGAGACTGGGGCTCTCAGAGGTCAAGTAAAGGCCTGGATCACATGGCTTAGAAGTACAGGCGCCAAGATCTGAGCCTGGCCACCAGACTCCAGGATGTTGCAGCCACTGAGCCCTAATACTTCAGAATAGGCGTTGCTCCAGCCAATTCTGAGGGAGGGTAAGGGTGTGGGCTCTGGAGCCAGATGACCAGCCCCATGGTGTGTGTATTTACCCACGGTCCTTCCTTCACTCTCCCTCCTGGTCATGGCTTCCCTTGGTGGGGGCTCAGTTGCCCCACCCCGTTGTTTTTGGCCTTGGTCACATGCTGACCCAGCCGGTGGTATGCGAACATACCTGACTCAAGCGATGGCTTGCAGAGAGATCCTGTGCTTTGGCTCAGCTTCCTATCTCCTAACTTCTAGCAGGGTGTTGTGGTACAAGCCTGTAATCCCAGTACTTGGGAGGCTGAAATAGGAGGATTGTGAGTTAGAAGCCGGCTTTGCAACTTAGTGAGGCTTTCAGAAACTTAGCAAGACCCTATTTACAAATAAAAAAAATAAAATCGGTCTAGGGTGTAAGTCAGAGGGAAGAGCATGTCTTGACAGCCACCAGGCCTGGAAGGAGACATGGGAGGCAGACCTAGAACCATTTGTGGAAGCCATGGAGTTGCACTGTTTCGATGTCTGTGCTATTCAGATACAAGAATGTTGCTGGTGGACAGCTCCGGCCATGGCCCTTTGTGATCCACTGCCATGTTTGAGAGACTGGTATGGCATGGGTACTGGCACCTGGCCATTTCTGTCTAACTCAAGCTCCTCTAAGTTGCTCCAGAGCTACCTGTTAAGATTGACTTTGTTGAAGCTAGGCGTGGTGGCACACACTTGTAATCCCAGCATTCGGGAGGCTGAGACCAGAGGATCCGGGTTCGCGGCCAACCTCAGCTACTTAGTGAGGCCCTCTGCAACTTAGTGAGACCCTGTTTCAAAATAAAGAATAAAAGTAGGACTGGGGGTGTAGCTCGGAGGTATAATGCCCCTGAGTTCAATTCCCAGTAACACACACACACACACACACACACACACACACACACACACACACACACACAAAGCCAGGCGTGGTGGTGC
>PVLC010004027.1:0-19753 GCA_004027655.1 Graphiurus murinus | reverse complement strand
TAAAGAATAAAAAATAGGACTGGGAGTGTAGCTTGGAGGTAGAATTCCCCTGAGTTCAATCCCCAGTACCGCAAAAAAAAAAAAAAAAAGATTAACTTTGTTGGGTTTGCATTGCAATCCAAGGCTCTCTCTGCCCAGTTGTGCTTTCTCTTCTTTACCTTTCATAGGTGATATCCCACTCCCATAAACCACTTGCACTCCTAACTGTCTCAGCATCTGCTTCCTTTAAGTACCCAAACACACACAGTCTTATTGCCACAAAACCTAATCAAAGACACAATTCACTAGCTGCCTGACCATGACCATACTGCGATTGTTTCCTCACCTGTGAAAAAGAAGATAACAGAAGCCCCTACCTCGTAGGTCTTCTGTGAGTATTAAATAAGATAATCCTTGTATAATGCTGAGCAAAACATCAGGCACATAGTAAGCACTCAATAAATATTAACTGAGATTGCTAGAGATGGTCATAAATCTCAATAGATAAATGCAAGCTATATGTAAATGCTAGATAATAAAATACCAAGTCAACAGGAATAAATCTCAGGTGGCTCTTTTAAAAGACCGAAGAGTGAGAAAGGTGGGCAGATGAGCTGCAGTTGTGGACATGTAGGAAAAAATAACTAAATCTTGCAAATGAGATGGTTGATACATTCTGAGTCATCCTTTGTAATCAAGAAACAGATGACCAGACTTCTACATGATCCTTCACTTTTTTTTTTTTTTTTTTTTTTTGCGGTACTGGGGATTGAACTCAGGGGCATTCTACCTTCGAGCTACACCCCCAGCCCTATTTTTTTTATTCTTTATTTTGGAACCGAGTCTCAGTAAGTTTTGGAGTGCCTCACTAGGTAGCTGAGGCTGGCCGGGAACCTGGATCCTCCGGTCTCAGCCTCCCGAATGCTGGGATTACAAGCGTGCGCCACCACGCCCGGCTAATCCTTCACTATTTTGTGAACACTTTTATGCATATTTTTCTCCCAGAGCCTCCTAGGAAAGACCACTGCAAAGCTGCTTCAGGGGCTTCCACTCAAGACTGGGGAAGGTCACCGAGATGGCAAAGAAGAGAAGAAGGTCCCGTGAGCTTCAATTCCTATGAGGGTGGCGAAGGGAGAGGGATCTGAGAGAGAGCGCCAGGGCCTGGGGGCAACTAGATCTTTGGTGACAGTAGCCCTTCCATCTGCCCCCACATCAAAACGTGAGGAATTCCTTGTGGTCTTTAGTAACACAGACCAGAGACCAGTGGCTTACACACTGAGCTCACTGGGGCATGCCCGGAGCCGATATGGTGGCTCCTGGGTTTTCAGGCGCCCAGACCCCTATCCTTCTCTCCACTCTCCTAATGTTGGCTTCCATCTACAAGGTCACTTCACATTCCTTAACAGCTGCTGAAGCTCCAGCCATCATCTCTGTGTTCCAGTCAGAAAGCTGGAGGCAAGGTGGAAAGAGCAAAAAGTGTGTGTGCTGAATGTCTTAGACTCTTTTAGTTGCAAAGGGGGCTCGGAAATGTAGTATTTTATTATTGGGAATATCAGCAGTAAGTAAAATTAGAGATCTGATACTAATGGAAGGAGAAAACGGAAATTAGGTGAACAACCTTCTGTTTCAAGCTGAACACACAGACCCAGAATTTACAGGATCTTTCTCCAAAGCCCTTCTTTTTTTCTCTATGCTAATTGTTGCTCGGATTTGGCTCGGATTAAATCAGTTAGGGAAATTAAGATTTCCATCTTGGATTGCAGTGTGGAGTAGAGTTAGGTATTACATCTTGTAATAGAATTCTGAGCCTGATATGGTGGTGCACAGCTGTAATCCCAGTACTTGGGAGGCTGAGACAGTAGGATCACAGGTTTGAGGCCAACCTCAGCAATTTAGCCACATCTTGTTTAAAAATAAAAAACAAAATAGGGCCGGGGTGTAGCTCAGAGGTAGAAGGCCTCTGGGTCACTCCCCAGTACCAAAAAAAAAAAAAAAAAAAAAAGTTAGAATATTGGGTTATAAACAACTCTGATGACTAAAAAATGAATTTACTAGAAAGATGCTGGATAGTTTAGAGATTCTCCAGGAGGTCTGGAGACCAGAAGCAATGCTCAAAAATATCACCACATGCTGGGTGTGATGGTGCACACCTGTAATCCCAGTACTTAGGAGTCTGAGACAAGAGGATCACAGGTTCAAGGCCAGCCTCAGCAACTCAGCAAGACCCTCACAACTTAGCGAGACCCTATCTCCAAATAAAAATAAAATAGGACAAGGGTGTAACTCAGAGGTAGAATGCCCCTGGGTTCAATCCCTAGTACTATAAAAAAATATATCTCACCATGGTGCTCCTCTAGTGAAGTGACGGTGGTTACTGTTCCTTCCACTGCTAGGTAGGTGCTGAATGGTCCCACTGCCACCCCCATTAATGCTGGTCACGTAATTCTGTCGCTAACTTATCACCCTGCAAATTGATCTTGCCTCAGCCACTGCTGCTGCCACAGAATATTCTCCATAGTCCTTGCTTCATTGTGTCACTGCCTCCAGATTCGAAGTCAGGGGGTTTGCTTCTGATTGGTGGAGGCCAGGTCACATGCCTATGTCCTAGCTGTAAGGGAAGCTGGGAAAACAAATGTCTGGAATTTCCAGTTTTATTGCAGAACAGGAGCTAAGTCTTCTACTAGGACTTATAAGTTGGGGAACTCCTCCAAACAGGAATTGGGTTCAGATGTTGGGCAGTGATAAAATGAAAAATGTTTCTTTTTTTTTTTTTTTCTCTTTTTGCGGTACTGGGGATTGTGGTTTGGGTGTGTTTAAGTATGTCCCCTCAGGGGTTGTAAGCTCTGTTCCCTAGTGCAGCAATGCCCAGATGTGCTGGGACCTTTAAGAGGTGGGGCCTCAGGTCACTGGAGGTGCTGCCCTCAGAGGAAGTCAATGTTACTTCTCAGGAGAGTGGACTGAGGTAAGGAAGCTAGTCCTCTGGCCTCCTTTTTTTTTTTTTTTTTTTTTTTTTTGCCATATTAGGGATGGGACCCAGGGGCATTCTACCTCCGAGCTACACCCCCAGCCCTATTTTTTATTCTTTATTTTGAAACAGGGTCTCACTAAGTTGCAGAGTGCCTCACTAAGTAGCTGAGGCTGGCCTTGAACCTGCGATCCTCCTGTCCCAGCCTCCCAAGTACAGGGATTACAAGCGTGCGCCACCATATCCAGCTTGGCCTCCTTTCTTGACACGTGATTCCTCTGGCATGCACTACCACCAGGATTTCATCCTCTATGAGGCCCTCACTTGACCTCAGTACCCTTTCCAACCCTTCTGGGTACCCCGTTCTTTCTTCTCTCCTATCCTTGTGGGAAAGGATGATAGATCAAGAATTTGGGGGGCCTTGCTTGTCTCCCTATATCCAAGGTCCCTTCCTCTGCTTGAGGCTCTGTTCCTATCTTCAAGGAAACAGGGATGCAGTAGCTTGGTCTCCAGCCTGGCCCTTGGCAGCTGTGTGTTCTTGGGAAGGTCACCCAGTCTCTCCGAGGTTGCTTTCTCATTTGGAAAATAATATATATATATATATAATATATATATATATATATCAAGGTTGTTGAAAGGATTCACTGAGACAGAATCAGCAAGTTCAGAACTTAATAAGTGTGTATAATTTAAATGTGAATCAAACTCCCTGTCAAAGGGGTGGGGGTCTAGCTCAGTGGTAGAGTGTTTGCCTAGCATGTGCAAGGCTCTGGGTTCGATCCCCAGCATAGGTAAAACCCAAACAAAAAGAAAACAAGTCCCTCTTGTTTTTCTCCTAGCATCAGCCTCTTTGCTGAACAAAGGGGACAGAATATCCAAAGACAGGAGGAGGAGAGAGCAGGACCTTTGGGACTAGGCCTATCTTGAGACTCTCTAGGGAAAACTGTCCAGCACAGCCAAAGATAAAATTTACTCTCCAGAGGTAAGCCCAAAATACGCAAAAGCATTTAAAAAATCGAAAAAATGTTCTTCGCGGGTGACAGATTCATAATGGGATTATTGATTCAAGCACAGACCCTTTCTTTTCCCTGCCCTTTTTTTTTTTTTTTTTTTTTTGTGGTACTGGGGATTGAACTCAGGGGCATTCTACCTCCGAGCTACACCCCCAGCCCTATTTTTTATTCTTTATTTTGAAACCGGGTCTCACTAAGTTGCAGAGGGCCTCACAAAGTCGCTGAGGCTGGCCACGAACCCAGATCCTCTGGTGTCAGCCTCCCAAGTACTGGGATTACAAACGTGCACCCCCCCCCCCCGCTCTTCCCTGCCTTTTTTAGCCCCTCCTCCAAATTTGTTGCTGACTGGTAGTTAGTACCTCAGGGCAAAAGCAGCTGTGGAGATTATTTGGCTGCAGCGGGTGCTAAAATGACCAGCAATGAGGCAAAGGAGAGGGCTAGCATCCTCCCTCTTCCCTGACCTCCTTCCCTGGGCTTTCATGTGCTATTTGTAACATGAGGGGTCAGAACCCTACCTTTGGGAGAAGTTGAGTGGATTAAATGTGAGAAGGGGCCTGACAGCCATTAATAACGATAGTAAGAGCCACTATGCATTCAGTCTCCAGGACCAGACACCATGCTAAGTGCTTAAAGGTCACCTCCTCAACCACCTGCCCACATTCCAGGAAGGCAGGGACTAGGGCTGGCTGTCTTGTACCCTAGATGATACCGCCAGTCCCAAGTACACTAGCCTGCATGATGACAATAATGGTAATAACAAGCACTGCCAGGGACTTTATTTTGCAGCCTAGTTATGCACCCTCATGGAGTACTAGCCTTATTCCGTTTCCAGTGCTGCACATTTCTAAGCTTCATGACAATTCTGAGGGGTGGGTACTACCTTTATCTTTACTATATGGGTGGGAAACGGGTACAGAAAGGCTGGATACCTTTTCCAAAGTTACCAAGCAAGTGATAGAGCAGGAATCTGAAACCAGTCAGGCTTTGACGTGGTGTGGAGTCAGGAGGTCAGGGGACACCCACAACTCTGGTATAGGCTGTCTTATAGGTAAAGAAATCCAGCCAGGTGTGGTGGCACACGCTTGTAATCCCAGCACTTGGGAGGCTGAGACTGGAGGATCCAGGTTCGAGGCCAGCCTCAGCTGCTTAGTGAGGTCCTCCGAAACTTAGTGAGAACCTGTTTCAAAATAAAGAATAAAAAATAGGGCTGGGTCTGTAGCTTGGAGGTATAATGTCCCCAGATTCCATTCCCAGTACTGCAAAAAAAGAAAAGAAAAGAAAAAAAAAAAAAGAAATCCAAGCAGAAAGAGAAGTTAAATGATGAGCTCCTCTCTGACCTGCAATTTGCTGTTTGTTTGTTTGTTTTGTTTTTGGTTCTGAGGCATTCTACAGGCTGTCCTTGAACCTGCAATCCTCTTGTCTCAGCCTCCCTAGTACAGGAATTACAGGTGTGTGCCACGATGCCCAGCCTGAATGCTAAATGCTTCTGAAAGGCTCTACTTTGCTGCCCCCTGCCCCGGTCCAGCTTTGGGGACCCACCTTTCTCTACATGGCTCCCCTCATATACCACACGTGTCTTGAGTCTGGGCAGTTGTGGAGCAGTAACAATTACACCCCAAAGCTCAGAGGCAGCACCCCCAGGGATCTCTGGAGGAGCCTAGTTCCCAGGGTGCTACTGGCTGTAGGTGGGTACTGGGCCGTCCAGCCACCTGCAGCCCTGGCAGGGGTGCTTCTCAGTTACTCCTGTCTCCACCTCCTAAGGCAGAATGGTGACTGTCCCCTTGGGACTGGGACCTGGCAGCTTCAGACATGGGGACTGGTCAAGAGATTTTTCATCCATGTCTCCTGGCGAGAGCCAACTTCATCGCTCACACACCCGCTTCCCATCACTCACGGCCTGCCCATCGCCTGGCATCTGGCTCATCCGGGCTGCCTTGTGATAAGTCAGGGCCATGACAGACACCATTAACATAACATCCCCATCCATCCTCCAGGGTAGGCTGGCATGGAGAGGAGGCCGAGAGAGTGATGGAGTCGCAAGAGAGCAGCGTCTGACACGAGGCAGTAGAGGTTGTCTGGCCTCTGCCGGCCTCATTCACTAGGCAACCTCTCAGGGTCCCTAAGTTTCTGTATCCACAGAAATTCCTCTCTGGCAGGCAAGGACCTGGCTTTGCACAACTCCGGGGTTACCATTTACTTGTTGTATGTGACTGGTGCCATTTGGAACACAACTCCATAGAGTACAAGGTGAAAGATCCCCACGTCTGCACTGTATAAGTTAGAATGGCTAGGTCAACTTTCAGACGTGGTACCAAGGTGCTGACAGAGCCATTGTGAGCACCACAGATTATACCAAGGAAAGGGGCTGGGGCAATGTAGGTGCACCACAGGTTTGCATTATAATGGGATAATGAGGCAGTCCTTGGGTGAGTGCACACCTCTCCTTGAGATCTCCTGCCAAATTCTAGCGCTCCTGTGGACCAGACCAAAGGGATGGAGAGCCACCTCCCAGCAGCCCTGTCAGCAAAGCCTCCTTTCCATATCCTGGAGAGTCTCCTGACCTCTCTCTCAGTCTGGCCCATGGTGGCCACAGAGGGTATCAGACACTTTGACAGTAGGCTGGGGATGGTTAGAGGATTTCCCTCGATTTGGGGCTTTGTAGCTGGCCAAGAAATCCTGAATGAAATATCTTCCCAGCCTAGGTTTCCAATCTCTGCCAAAAGCAACGGACACTGGTTTTAGCTCCCCTCATAGGGTGTTTTTGAGTTAAGCAACTTTTATTGAAACATACTGTAAGCCAGGCATAGTGGTGCACAGCTGTAATCCCAGTACTTGGGAGGCTGAGACAGGAGGATTGCAGGTCCAAAGCCAGCCTCAGCAACTTTTTTTTTTTTTCCAGTACTGGGGATTGAACTCAGAGGTATTCTACCTCCGAGCTATACCCCCAGCCCTATTTTTTATGCTTTATTTTGAAACAGGGTCTCACTAAGTTACGGAGTGCCTCACTAGGTAGCTGAGGCTGGTCTCGAACCCGGATCCTCCTGTCTCAGCCTCCCAAATGCTGGGATTACAAGCATGTACCACCACGCCCAGCTTATTCTTTATTTTTGAAACAGGGTCTCATGCCCGGCTCTCAGCAACTGTTTCAACATAAAAAATAAAAAGGGTCAGGGGTGTAGCTCAGAGGTAGAACCCTGCTGGGTTCAATCCCCAAAACAAAACAAAAAAACCCTACTGTATGCTAGGCACAGTAGAGAGGGGAGTCCCAAGAGAGACAGCCCCCGACCCCAAAAAAGTCACTGAAGAACTGGCTGAAGTGGGGGAGCATGGGGATTCAGAGGCCCATAGCTTGTGTGTGTGTGTGTGTGTGTGTGTGTGTGTGTGTGCACATGCGCTCACCTTCGCCCATGACACTTGGCCCCTGCTTTCCTCTGAGCCCTCCAGCAGAAGCAATGTGGGAATCCAGCTCTACTGCCATCTTTGGAATCCAGGTGTTTCTCCCTCCCAGGCCAAGGTCCCACCCTGTCTGAAGCAGTTTCCGCTCCCTCTTGCTGCTTTTCAACTGGCTGCCCTTCCGGTGCAGGAGGGGGCCCCAGAGTCTCCATCAGCTGGGAAAAGCAGATCCCCTTTTAACTGCCTCTCGCTTCCCCCTCCGTCTCCCTCCACATCAACAAACCCAGCCTCTGCATTCTGTTTGCGCAACGAACTCTGAAGTATAGCAGGCCCTTTGCCATGTCTGATTTACTGCAGAATCCCCAGCTCCCAGCTCAGAGCTAGTAGGTGCTCAGTGCATATTAGTTGAATGTCTAGGTGGCAGGATAAAGACGCCTGTGGAAGTTGGACACACTTCATGCTTACTCTAGGAACATGTTCAGAAGCCCATGGTTGCTCTCCCAAGAACTCACTGGAGCTCTTCTTTCCCGGGGAGACCCCTGTTCCTAATCCCTTTATTATGCCTTCATTCATCAGGCTCATATTTGTTGGACAGGTCTTTGGAACTAGCCATTGGAACCTGGACAAGCCTTCACCCCCATGTCTCCCTCTCCACACCTTGGTCCCTTGTCACCCCCACACATTGTCCAGAGTCCTCTCCCCCTCCCTTGTTCCACCTTTTACACAGGGGTCCCATGATGGGGCCTATTCAAGGCTGCTGATCTGCCTAAGAGTTAGTCAAGAGAGGGAGGAGGTCTCCTGGTCTCCAGCCTCTGCCTTCAGCCCATCCTCCACCCCACCTCAGGGACCTGTCCCCAGGTCCTCTCCTGGCTGTGCTCAAAGTCCCTATCCACTTTGCCTCCTGAAACAGTCCTGTATCTCGTTGCTTTCCCTGGGCCCCTGGGGTCTCTGCCCAAGGACGTCCTGCAGAGCCCAACGGCACTCAGACCCGCAGCGCCCTAGCCCCTCCGCGCTGCCTGCGGCGGGAGCTGCCAGCTTTTTGGAATTCCTAATCGCTCCTGGCCCCGGTGATTGGCTGTTCAGCTCTGACCCCACTTGGGCTGCCGCCTGGTTGGATAAAAGGGGAATCTCCTTGGGGCTCCAGAGCATTAGACACCGGAGGGGGCACCTGGGACCAACTTCGCAAAGCGGGGAGCCCGGCGGGGGGGTGGGGGGGGAGCAAGAGACCTGCGGCCTCAGCCCCTCCAAAGAACCGGGAGATGACGGGGAAAGCGGGGGAAGCGCTGAGCAAGCCCAAATCCGAGACAGTAGCCAAGAGTACCTCGGGGGGCGCCCCGGCCAGGTGCACAGGGTTCGGCATCCAGGAGATCCTGGGCTTGAACAAGGAGCCCGCCAGCTCCCACCCGCGGGCTGCCCTCGACGGCCTGGCCCCCGGGCACTTGCTGGCTGCACGCTCGGTGCTCAGCCCCGCCGGAGTGGGCGGCATGGGGCTGCTGGGGCCCGGGGGGCTCCCCGGCTTCTACGCGCAGCCCACCTTCCTGGAAGTGTTGTCAGACCCTCAGAGCGTCCACTTGCAGCCTCTGGGCAGAGCGTCGGGGCCGTTGGACACCAGCCAGACGGCCAGCTCCGGTAGGTGAGGGCGAGGCTGAGCGACCCTGACTTCGGGTGAGAGCCGGGAGCCCACGCCGTCCGCTCTCGTCTGCGGGACAAGGCCTCCTCCGCGCGGAAAAGTTCGTGCAGGCCGAGGGGTGGCACGCAGCCCGGGCCTGCAGCCAGCGGGCCGGGGGTCGGTACCCGGAGGATGCTCCCGAGCCCGCCGGCGTTCGGCCCCAGATTTCCAACCGCTGCTCAGTTCGCGAGACCCGGCTTCTGGGTGGGCCGCAGCGTCCCGTTGAGCCCCACTGGGTATCGGGCTCAGGGTCTCCGGGCGGCTTGAGAGCCCCAGCTCCGCTGCTCCACCGCGGGCCGGGCCTCCGGGAGGACCCGCGCCCCTGGAGCCCGAGGCGATGCTCCGCGCGCCGGCGGCCTAGGAAGTGGCTGCGGGCTCCGGCCCCAACCCTGTGTCCAAAGTTGTCTTTTCCTTCCTTTCCCCATTTCAACCCCTGCTTTGCTCGGCTGGGGTCTATTTTTCACTCCACGAACTCAAGAAAACCAGGCCACCGCGGCAGCCGAAGCGGCCGCCATCCGACCCGGTGTTAACGCCACAGTATACGGGATCCCGGTTCTTGGCGGGCTCCGGGACGCTGGATGACCTCGCCACGCCCTCCCCGGGCCACTTTCCTTGCGGCGTATCCTGGCCCGCTTGGCCCACCGGCTCTTGGGAGCCCTCAGCAATTCCGCCAAATTTTTTAAAATTTCATTTTGTTATTATTATTATTTTTTTATTTGGAAGGGCAACGAAAAGTGGCGCGCCGCGGGCTCTCCGACCTCGAGTGGGGGCGCATTGTATGGGCACCGCGAAAGGGACCCGAGACCTGGCAGCCCCCAGCCCTTCCCGGAGCCCAGCTCCGGCCACCCTGCCTGCTCTTCGGGGCCAACTTTGCGGCTCGGGACGCCAGGGCTGCAGGCGCGCGGCAGGGTGCAGAGTCCCGAGCGTCCGGGGGTCCCCGCGACCCCCGGAGCCCGCCTCGCGCTCCCGCGGTGCCTGTGCCCGAGCGCTCTGGGGCCTTTGCCTCTCTTTAAACGAAATCTGTCCAAAACCTCCAGATTCAGGCGCCGATGTTGGTGGGCCAGCCTGGGCTTAGGGATGGGGACCGCCGCCGGGGGTCCCGGGGGGCGGCGAGGAGACCCCGGGCCCGCGCAGTCGGCGGAGGCGGCCCTGGGTGGGGCCCTCGCAGGTTTCGGGCACCGCAGAGCGCGATCCCCATTCTGCCGCATGCCCCCCCCCCCCGCCCGCTTTTCAGATTCTGAAGATGTTTCCTCCAGCGACCGAAAAATGTCCAAATCGGCTTTGAACCAGACCAAGAAACGGAAGAAGCGGCGACACAGGTAAGGCCCTGCGGGGACGCCGCGGCCGCCCTGGCCCGCACGCTCCTCTGCAGTTCCCTGCTCCCGACTCAGACCTGATTTTCACAGACCCCAGATGTTAGGTCCGGGGCCGCAGCTGGGCACAGAGACCCGGTCTCGTTTTCGGGAATCCGCCCCTGGCCCGAGCCGCACCGAGTGAGGGTGCCAAGTCGCAGCCGCACGGTTTGGGCTTTCTCCTCCTTCTGAGGGAGAAAGGAAAGGCCCCAACCCGGGCCAGACGCGAGCCAGAGAGGAGCTGGCGGCCCCCGGTTCCCCGCATCGGCACATTCCTAGAGCCACGCAGACCCCGCGGCCGGCGGTTAGGCTCCCACCTCCGGCTACAGCGGATTCCTTTGCCCCCGGCCCCCGAACTCCGCCTCAACTCCCCAGCTTTCCGCTCCCCAAAGCTTGAGCGAGTTCTGCACCGATGGAACATTTTCTTTGGGCTTCTGCTCCTTTGTGCTTCTCAACGAGACGCTACCCTCGCTAGAGCCTCAGCTTCCTAGTCTGTAAAATGGTGGTGGTAGGGGGCACTGGCTGTTTCCACCAGCCCTAACTGGAGTCGGTGGACTGCTTTGGAGTGCGGGCTAAAGAGAGGGTTGTTTAAAGTGTTTTAAAATAGACTACTTGCAAAGTTAAGATTCAATCGGTGCTGAGAGGTCTGTCCTGAAAAGGAACCCACCCTTCCCCTTCCGCGCCTTCTCTCCCTTCTGCATCAGCACTGCTGCTACTGGGTCCTTGTGTAAATTCATCAGGAGGTTTTTAAGGAAATAAAGGGGTGAGAAGAAAAATGTGCCTGTCTTTCTGCGAGTGCAGCCCCTACTCTCCTCCGCGGGGCTGTTTTCCCTCCTCTCTTTTGGATCACCCCCCCCCCTTGCTTTTCCCAATCCAAGTAGGGTGACCATAGGGCCCGCTGGTTCTAGGGATATTTCAGCATTGGGGCGCTCCCCGCCTCACGGAATCTTCTTTTCTCTCCCCAATTTGTTCCTTTCCTCTGCAAGCTCTCTCTTAAGGCTCTTCTGCGACTCGGTCTTCCTTAGCTCTCGGAGACTCCACTTTATGGACCCTCATCTTTTAAAACGGCCCTCCCTTCCGGACTTCTCTGGCCCCAACTTGTTTGGGCTTGATTTCTGCTGGGTTTCTCGAGATCTCGGGTCATTCCCTGCAGATAGCTGTTTGCTTTCGTTCAGTTTGTTTTCTTTTCTTTTAAACAGAAACATTTTATTAGTTCCATTCCTGGTACTTTAAAAAAAATCATTCATTCAACAAATATTCATCAAAATATCTCTCAGTGCGCCCATCTCATATTGGTTCACGATGGGAAATCCTGTCAGCCTCCCCAAACTCAAGACAGGAATGTGGAGGAAGGGGCTGCTCCTGCTCTACAATGAATAGGTAGGAGGGGTTCCTCTAGAATGGAAAGCCCCGGAAAAAGCATCCCCAAACCTCAGGTTCTGGGATGCATTGGGACATCTCTCTGTGTGACACTTAGAGCTGGGTGATCCCAAGCCCAAAGTCCATGCTTAAGGTTCCTGACTTTCTGTCTTCCACTCTCTCTGCTAGGGAAACCTTGGGGGGTGTCCCCCCCCCCACCATGGTGGAGCATAACAGCAGTTCATCAACAACTGATAATTAACCACCTGGGTTTTCTATTTCTTTCTTTCTTTTCCTTTTTCTTTTTCTTTCTTTCTTTTTTTTTTTTTTCCAGTACTGGGGATTGAAACTCAGAGGCATTTTACCTCCAAGCTATGCCCCAGCCCTATTTTTTATTCTTTATTTTGAAATAAGGTCTCACTAAGTTGCAGAATGCCTCACTAGGTAACTGAGGCTGGCCGTGAACCCAAATCCTCTGGTCTCAGCCTCCCAAATGCTGGGATTAAAAGCGTGCGCCACCACGCCCAGCTTGGGTTTTCTATTTCCAATGCATGAAGGAAACAGATTGTTGGAGAGGAGAATGGCTACTGACCATTGGTGCCATTTTTAAAATCAAATTATTTATTTTATTATTAATATTTTACACTGCTGGGAATAGAACCCAGGGCCTTCACATGCAAGTACTCTACCACTAAGCTATATCCCAGCCTCATGGTGCATTTTTTAGTTAGTAGAAAATACTTTTTTTCTGAGTGTCTCATTTGGGGATTTTGAGAAGACACTGGAATCTGGAGATGAGAGATAGATTTATCTTTATCTCTAGGAAACAAACCCAGTTTAGCAGGGTTTGGGGGTGAGGTGGGGATGGAGCAGAGATGGTGACTGTATCTGGATTTTGCTCCTTGGGCAAACCTTAGCTCCTCTTTAAACAGGATACAGAAGGGTCTGGGGTTCCACTTAAGACAGGAGCAAAGTTTGGGTCACGCTGTGGGCAAAGGGAATCTCTCTGGAGAGCATGTCACCAGCGACATGCAGGCCAGTTCTGGGGCCCAATAGGGAAAATTTGGAGAATTTGAAGTTTCTTTTTTGTCAAATAGAGTAGAGGCAGCCACTTGAATGATCTAAATGACCTCTAATTAGCTCTCCTCTTTAGACTTTGGCCAGACCAAACTACCTGTGTGTCTCAGTTCCCCTGGTTTTGAAAAGGACTTGCATATTTTGATTGTTTATTTTTTATTTTTTAAATTATTATTATTATTATTATTATTATTATTATTATTAGTGTGTGTGTGTGTGTGTGTGTGTGTGTGTGTGTGTATGTGTGTGTGTTACTGGGAATTGAACTCAGGGGCAGTCTACCTCTGAGCTACACCCCCAGCCCTATTTTATTTTGAAACAGGGTCTCATTAAGTTGCAGAGAGCCTCACTAAGTTGCTAAGGTTGGCTTTGAACCTGTGATCCTCCCCTCCCAGCCTCCCTAATACTGGGATTACAAGTGTGTGCCACCACACACCCGGCTTTGATTGTTTATTCTAACAGTCTGTTCAGGGGCCCTTTAGCAAGTGGCAGAGAGAAATAAAAAGCAGATCTTCAAATTTCTGAAGAACTAACTTTCTATATACATAAGTATTCCACATATCTCCCTCAAGAGAGTAGACGAAACGATTTAGAATCAAACGAGTCATTTTCTATAAAGAGCATCATCTTTCTTCCTCACCCCCACTCCCCCGCATTATCCCTGAGGTATTAAAGTGGACACCAGCACAGGGATGCATTGGGCTTTTGTACTTTCCCCTTATGCTGGTGAGGGAGAAGCACCTCAGCGAGGCATTCTAAACCCCTGTGCGGGTCCAAGGTCCAAATCTCAGGGGCTCAAGCAAAGGATGCATCACTTTTACAAATGCAGTTTGTGGGAAACTGGACCATATTGCCACGGGCTTGTTGATGAGGAGATAAAGGTCACCTAAAACCTAGTGTAATTAAGGGCTCAAAAGAGAAGCGTTCTTGTCTATAAATGGGTGTTTAATGATTTATTCAAGAAAAGAGCTGGAAGCTGGGTGTGGTGGCACACGCTTGTAATTCCAGCATTTGGGAGGCTGAGACCAGAGGATCCAGGTTCATGGCCAGCCTCAACTACTTAGTGAGTTCCTCCACAACTTAGTGAGACTGTGTTTCAAAATAAAGAATAAAAAATAGGACTGGGGGTGTAGTCCGGAGGTAGAATGCCCAAGTTCAATCCCCAGTACCGGGAAAAAAAAAAAAGAAAGAAAAAAGAAAAGAGCCGGGCGTGGTGGTGCATGCTTGTAATCCCAGCATTTGGGAGGCTGAGACCAGAGGATCCGGGTTCACGGCCAGCCTCAGCTACTTAGTGAGGTCCTCCACAACTTAGTGAGACCGTGTTTCAAAATAAAGAATAAAAAATAGGACTGGGGGTGTAGCCCAGAGGTAGAATGCCCCTGGGTTCAATCCCCAGTACCACAAAAAAAAAAAAAAGAAAAGAAAAGAAAAGGGGTTTATAAATTCCCTAATATCAGGGTAAATTAAATTTTTATATATTGGAGAATTTGTAGTTTCTTAGGTTGACGTGTGTGTGTGTGTGTGTGTGTGTGTGTGTGTGTGTGTGTGACTGGGGATTGGACCCGGGGGCATTCTACCTCTGCCCTACACCCCCAGCCCTATTTTATTTTTTATTTTGAAACAGTCTCACTAAGTTGTGCGGGGCTTTACTAAGTTGCTGAGTCTGGCCAGAATGGCCAGAAACCTTCCATCCTCCTGTCTCCTCAGCCTCTCAAGTACTGGGGTTACAAGCCTGCCCCATCTTTAGAGCAGCTTATGACACAAAATAGGTCAATGGGAATTGCTCAGTGGGGGGCAGTGTGGCCTGAATGGGGCCTCCAGGTGGTTGGCTAATGGTTGGAAGGTGGCCCTCACCTTTTGAACAGAGGAGAGGAGAGGAGGAAAAGCGTGAGGGCAGCTCTAGGCAGCTGGTAGGTCTGGATGGTGGCAGAGAAGGTGAGGAGGAAGGAGTGAGTGTGTGTGTGGTGGGGGAGAGGGTTTCAGGGGTGAGAGATTCAGTTCTCTGCTGAAGCTACATTTTACCTTCTGGTGGATCTTCAAACTTTTAGTGGATTCAAAATCCTCTCTAAGCTGGGTGTGGTGATGCACTCTTGTAAATCCAGTACTTGAGAGGCTGAGACAGGAGCTACTTAGTGTGAGGCCCTCCACAACTTAGTGAGACACTGTTTCAAAATAAAGAATTAAAAAAAAAAATAGGGCTGGGGTGTAGCTCAGAGGTAGAATGCCCCTGGGTTCAAACCCCAGTTCCGAAAAAAAAAAAAACAAAAAACCTTCTCTAGAGCCCAGTGTGGTAGTCCATGCCTGCAATCCCAGTACTTGAGAGGCTGAGACAGGAGAATTACAGGTTGAAGGACAGCCTCAGCAAATAGTAAACTCTCATCAACCTAGAGAGACTCTGTTTCAAAATAAAAATTAAAAATAGGGCTGGAGGTGTAACTCAGAGGTAGAATGTCCCTGGGTTCAATCCCTAGTACCACACAAATAAATAAATAATAAATAACATTCTCCCTAGCATCTGTGAGAGAGGCCGGGAAGCTGGTGGGGCAGGGCTGGAGCATTTATCTGGTGAGGCCTCCTCTCTGTGCTTGGGAGGAGAATGAGGAGCTTTCTGCAGTCTTCTAAAATTTCCATCCTTTCCCTCAGAGCACCCGAGAACCATACTTAGTGTGCAGTGTCCCTGAAGGCTGAAATCATGCCCACCCTCCCCCACCAGAGGACAGCATGGTCCTTGGCATTAAATGAAGAAGAGTCTAGATGATTAAGCTGAGAGAGAGAGAGAGAGACAGCAAGAGACAGAGAGAGAGAGAGAGAGAGAGAGAGAGAGAGAGAGAGAGAGAGAGAGAGGAGAGACAGAGAGAGAGAGAGAGAGAGAGAGAGATTGCGTGAACTAGGCTGGGTTTGGTATCTATCTAGCAGGCATGGGAGAGGGCCATCCTGTTCTCTTTGAGTCAGGCCTTTCAGTTTCTGGGGTCCTGAGTGTCCGATCTTTCTCCCCTCAGGACAATATTTACTTCCTACCAGCTAGAGGAGCTGGAGAAAGCATTCAACGAGGCCCACTACCCAGATGTTTATGCCCGGGAGATGCTGGCTATGAAAACGGAGCTGCCGGAAGACAGGATACAGGTAACAACCCAGCCCCCACCTCCTACTAGGGGCATGTGCCTCCCAGTGACCATGTCCTCAGGAAGAACCATGTATTTATATTGACAGGGACTTGCCAAACCCCTGCCAGGTGAGGAGAGCACCATGGGGGACAGGAGCCTTAGCAGAAGAGGTCTGGCAATGACAGATGGAGGTCGGGGTGGGTCCCCGTTTCTGTCCTGATGGATGTCTACTCCAAGGCTGGCCACAGGCTGCTTTGGGTGCTGTGAAAGGCAGGGGTGACCTCTAGCCTGACCTGGTCTGTTGCGCTTCCTCCACTGCCCTCCTATGGAGAGGATGCTGCCCTCCCTTCCTACTCCCCAGCACCCATCCAGCTGCTGCGTCCCGGACAACCTGAGCTCTCCCTCTGTCACTTCTGCTGATGAGCGCCTTTGGGTGTGGCTCACCAAGCCCCTCCTTTTCTCCTGGGCAGTTCTGTGGCCCCACCAGCCACTGGGCTGGATCAGCATGTTCTCCACTGTGGGGGGCACAGGGCCTCAGTGCAGCACCGTCAGAAGCCCCCTAGCTAGGCAGGAGTGGAGCCACTAAACCATTTCTCTGAAAGATGAAGTCTGATGGCTTCTAGGCAGGACCTCCATGGCAAGCAGAAGAAGGGAATGGGGTGGGAGGAAATTCCCAGAAGATCTGGAGTTACCTCTGCTGGATTTCAGCCTTTAATGAAAGCTGTTCCCTTGGGCTGGTCCTGTGAGAGCCTCGTGATGGGGCTGGAGAGGGGGGCAGGTCCTGACCTCCCGAAACTGCTTCTGCCCCGTGTCTCCCTCCACCCCAGTTAAGGGTTCTTTTTTTTTACTCTCTAGGTGTGATGTGTGTTGGGGGGGGGTGGCTAGAGAAGGAGGCAAAGAAGGTGTGTGTTGCTCCAGCCCCATGGATTCACGGGAGCACCAGAGAATGAAAAATGAGGCCATGAGCTGCTCTCCCAAAAGGGCCTTCCTCTCCCTGGAAATTGATTTGGAATTTCAGCCCATGGCTTTAGACACTGACACTAACAATAAGCTCAATTATTCATAAGCCGATTATGCTTGGTGCATCATCCATGGTGGCCTGAAACCCCACCCCTCCCACCTAACTCGGATCTCGTGGGGTGAGACGAGTGCTGCTTCTGAATTACGTGCATGCGCGTGCATGTGTGTATGCACACGCTTATGCATGGGGGTGGGTGTGTGTATTGGTAAAGCCAGGCCTGGTCTATCCAGTTGATGTGTGGAAGTGACCCCCACCTGGCCTTCATTAGCACCAAGCTGGCCATTACAAATGGCTGCAGTGGGGTGGGGGCTGAGGGGTCGCCACTGTTGGCAGGCCCCTTTGCACTTCCGACTATAAGAAGGAACAGTTTGTTTCTTGCAGTGGGTCGTCTAACATCTGTTTGGCTGTGGTTGTGGCAGGGAGGGGCATCTGAAGTCTGCTGAGCCGGGACATGGGGAAGGCTGTCCCCAGGCTGTATATATTGCTCTGAATGCCCCCGCAGGCCCAGGCCAGCCTTTGTTAAGTTGCTGGGGGTTGTCTATAGCGAGGTGTCAGGAGCCACCAGAACCAGCACAGAGGAGCTGAGGGTGTGGAATAAGGAGCGCTCATTGCCCTGGCACTGGGGAGATTGGCTGTAGAACTGGTAAATATGGGAGAAGGGAGGCAGGCATCTCTCAGGGCCTCTGGGTCCCACGTGGCTAAATGCTGTCCCCAGAAGGTGTTTTGTGAGTGGTGACATGGTCCTGGCCCAAAGCATTCAACCTGGTGGCCTAGGAACCATTTGGTGTGTATCAGTAACAACCCCAGCTATAATTTCCAGAGCAGCTTCCATGAGCCAGTTTTCTAAATATGTGACATGCACAGAGAGGCAAGGTGGTGGGGTAGTTGGGGACACCAATTCTGAAGCCAGGCTGCCTGGGGTCATGGCCGAGCTTCCTCTCCCAGAGGCCCCTAGGCCTCGTCCGCACCATGGGATGAGAGTGGCACCTGCCTCTTGTGCAGAGGCAACGAGCTGAGTGTGTACAGTGTTCAGAGCAGCACCTGGCACCTGCCCCGCTCACTCAGATTCAGCTCTCGTCTTATTAAACCTGGTGACAGCTAGTGCTGTAGAGACCACAGCATTCATTCACTCATTTTTGCCTCGCACATGCCCTCGACCCCTGAGCTACACCCAAGCCCGTAATGTCCTCTTAGAGATGAGGAAGCAGAGGCACAAAGGCTTGCCCAAGGCCACACAGCTAAGAAATGGGGGACGTAAGACTTGACCCCACATCTGGATCTACAATTCACCGTTCCACCACCTACTTTTTGGGGCTGAAGACTTCACTTGATGCTGAGGGAACAGAGGTGGTTTGAGGTCAGGAACCGGGCCTATATCACACCTTTATTTTGGGGGGGAAGTGAACACAGGGTCTTTACACATGCTAACTATATCATAACTTTACAAAAATAATATTTATTGAGTATCAGGCACTGTGCTAAAAAAAGTTCCACTTAAAACAGCATTTTGGGGGGAGGGTACTAGGTATTGAACCCAAGGGAATTCTATCTCCAAGCTATACCTCCAGCCCTTTTTTATTTTTATTTGTGTGTGTGTGTGTGTGTGTGTGTGTGTGTGTGTGTGTGATATTGAGGATTGAACCCAGGGGCATTCTACCTCTGAGCCATACCCTTCATCCTATATTATTTTTTATTTTGAAACAGGGTATCACTAAGTTGTAGAGGGCCTCACTAAAATGCTGAGACTGGCCGTGAACCTGCGATTTTCCTGTCTCAGCCTCCCAAGTATTGGGATTATAAGCGTGTACATCATACCTGGCTTTAAATCTTTTGTTTTGAAACAGGGTCTTACTAGTTTGCTGAGAGTCTCACTACCTGGCTAAGGCTGTCCTTGAACCTGTGATTCTCCTGTCTTAGTCTCCCAGGTACTGAGATTATAGGTATGCACTACCACATTCAGTTTAAAACAGTTTTTGTGTGTGTGCTACTGGGGATTGAGGTGTTCTGCCTCTCATCTACCCTATTTTATTTTTTATTTTGGAGTAAGGTTTCACTAAGCTGTCCAGGCTGGTCTCAAGCTTGTGGTAGTCCTGTCTTAGCCTCCCAAATTCTGGGATTACAGATGTGCGCCAGCACACTCATCTATATTGTTGTTTGAATGACAAATGCATGTACATGAGTTCAAAAGGGCGGAAAAAAAAGAATCTTCCTTCCCCTTCCCAGCCAGCAACCCTCTGGTGGTAGACAGAATCTTTTGTTTTCCTCAGGAGGTAGTTATATAGACTTAGCAAAGAGTCCTCAGAATACCTCATAAACTAGGGACTAAAATTCTCATTTTACAGAAGAGGAACCTGAGGCATAGGGACCAGAATTCAGCCTCGAGCCCTTTTAGACTGTGGCACACTCCATTCTATCATCCCCTCCGAGTGCTGAATGGGGGGAGGGGTGGGCAGTGCATCTGAAGATGGACAGCTACCACCCTAGCGCCAGTTCTCTCCTTTGTACAGCCTTGAGTCAGAGGTGCACATGCATGTGTGTGTGTGCATGCGTATGTGTGTGCATGCCTGCATGTGTGTGTGTTGGGAGTAGAGGAAGGAGGAGTCATTAGAGGCTCCAAGTCTGGGGTTAGAAATTCCCCAGGCTGCTGGGCAGGGTGGCGCACGCTTGTAATCCCAGTACTTGGGAGGCTGAGACCGGAGGATCCAGGTTTGCAGCCAGCCTCAGCTACTTAGTGAGGCCCTCCACAACTTAGTGAGACCCTGTTTCAAAATAAAGAATAAAAAAATAGGACTGGGGGTGTAGCTCGGAGGTAGAATGCACC